>JANTPZ010122020.1:0-29178 GCA_025593235.1 Vachellia pachyceras | reverse complement strand
TATGTACTTGGTATGCAATTTGACTTTGTTACACATTTTATGAACTTAAAGCATGTCATGCACACTTTTTATGTATGTTAGTAAGCTTTGCTATTGGGATTTCCAAAAATCTCACCCTCCCCCACTAATCATTTCTAGGTACAAGCTCATCAAAAGGGAAAGAGAAAATGCATGAGGCTTGAGACATGGAATTTGATGAGACTTTGTTAATTAAACAATGTTGTAATATCATGCTATTTGAGAATCTATATATGGTATGTAATATGTGATATAAACATATGCTCATATGGTGGTATATGCTAGCTAAAGAACATCAATTGCATGATTAATCATGGTTAAGAAAGAAGTAGAAGTTAGGGTTTCATTTGGAAAAGTTTGGAAATTGGAAAACTTGATGAAATGTTGAAGTTAAGTCAACTAAACTCCTAATTTTGGGCTAATGGGAAACAGAGCAAATGAACATCAATTGAGATGAAATTTTACCAAAAAATATTCATATTGTAAGCTTTCCAACAAGCCAAAGAACACTGAATTTGGAGTTTTGTACAGAAAGTTATTAATTTCCAAAGTTTGAAGAAAATCACTGAAAAACATGGGAAAATAGAAAAATGACCAAGTGAACAGTGTTTTTTCACGAATTAAAATGTATCATTTGGGCAAGTAAGTGACTCAATGAGTATTTTTAACTTATAAAGGAACTTACAGGCTTCAAATAGAAATTTGAAGCACTCAATTTATATTTTTCTAGAATTAGTTATGAATTTTCAAAGTTGGTCCTAAAACCAGTGAATAGTAACTTTCAAAAACTTGAAAGTTTTCAAATTGAAACTTTTAGACCCTTTGATCATAATGAGGCTTCCTTTTGATTCTAATTCACTTTATAATGAAGTTAAAGGTTAAGGTATGTCTCATGTTACAGGTAACATCCATCTAAATCAGTCAACCAAAGTAAAAGGCAATAAGGCATAGATTGGTAGTAACAAGGTCTCCAACCTGCAGCTTCTCCTATTTTCTTCCTGATCATGTATAATCCTGCTCTAATTCGCTGAATGATGTGTGTAAAGATCCCAAGAAAAACTTTGTGCACTGTTAAGGATTAACCTTTTATTATCCTGTTCAGTCAGCCATAAACATAATCAAAATTTTATATATTAAAATTCTATCGCAGGTCTCAAACTGATTCCAACAACAATAGCAATATCTTCAAAGAACATAATAGAAAGTAAATGTTACTCTTCATTTCCTTCAAGGCCACAAAATTGAGAAGATTGCTGTTGATCACAACTAACGAAAAGCTTAAGGAACTTTGTTAAAAAAACCACTGACAGTTATACGATTGCAACAACCTTTTGACAATAATAATTCATTTTCAATGTTACAACACAAATATCTCGTTCCATTATCACGGGTTTCAAAACAAGTAGGGAAGAGGAAAATAAGGTTGGAGTATTATAGATTACTAAATAAAATGAAAAAAAGAAGCTAAGTAATCAGCAAAGCTCGAAAGAACCCAACATCACCTGTGAAACTAGCATAAACATAACAATTTGAACCAAATCTTCATGCTTCTAGAAAGGAAAGTGAATTGAAAAAAATTCTCAAACTAACAAGAACACAATAAATCAGAAATTAAGTCTAACTGATAACATGAATTTCAAAGGCGTAGATTCAACATTTCATCTATCTCACTCAGGCAACACAGAAAGCTTATTTGTCTCGTGGCGGATACAGAAAGCTTCAATGAAGGATGGTGGCGGATGAGCAATAAAGATTGCAGTAGGCATCCGCCTCAGATCCGGCCATTGTCTTTCAGGCCCCTGCTCCTCCTCCACATCACAAAAAATGGAAAGCAGCGAGGATGAAAGGTGGCAAGTACATAAATGAAGCAGTTGCTGAGGTGGCTGGACGGATTGTAAATGCTGACATATAATAATTACAAGTGATTGCTTGTCTTGGGCTTACCGGTACCTCACTTATGACGTATTATACGATGTAGGATGACCTTACACAGCAGAGCAGCCAAGGGACTTTCAATCAAAGTAGGAGGATGGACATCTTAGAGACTGCGATTGGAAAGCCAAATAACCCAGGCCAAGTTCAATGGGAGTCGAGGGGAACCAGTCTAGGAAAATATTTTGGACGACCATCTCAATAGTCCACTGAAGCGCAAATTCAATCTAGAGTAGCTGAGATGCATCAATCACTCCGTGAAGAGTTTGACGCTCAACTTCGTAGCTCAATCCAAAGCCAAATACAAACCCAGATGATGGTCAATCTAGGCGAGCAGATGAGAGCTGAGTTCGCATCTCTCTTGAAATTGGGGAAGCTGATTGATGAAATGAAGAACATGGATTCCCTTATATTTCCCAATAGCAAAGATAGCAATAATCCGCCTGAGACAGTACTGGGTAACCCTTCTCCTAATACCCCCACAGAAGAAGTTGGAGAGCATTGCACTCTCTACCTAGATGAGCCAATACGCGCTGTTGCCAATACTTATTTCTACAGGCAAGCTACTACGCACCATTGTATGCCAATTCCAGATAGCTTGTCTAGCATCTCAGTGACATGTCTTGAAGATGGCGAGGAAGCCTCCGACGTCCGAATCCCTAATCAAGAGGTGCTCCATTTAGGTCAATCCAAGGGTTGTTTCATTCTTTGGCCGAAAAATCTCATTTCTACACCTATAACACCTCATGAGGTAGTAGTAACCTTATGATCTTACTTGATTTTTCTTTAACATTATATTTATAATCAGTATTCTCTACTTTACTAGGACCCAGAAGAAGCAGCAAAATTTCCATCCTTGCCACGGCTGCGGTAGCTACAAGAAAAATTTACACCTGTGACCATGCAGATGCTTGATGGTGTAACACCTCCTTATATATCCCCTAAACGTTTGTAGTAGCTAACTTTTGAACCACTCTTGGTCTTTGGACATCAAAATTTCGTCCAAAATTGTGAACTATTTCTTTCAAAAACGTAGAAAACGCTTGTTACTGTTCACGGGGCAATTTTCCAAATTTCAGGCCCAACTTTGAAAAATCATAATTAATTCTAGAAAAATCGAAATTGAGTGGTTCAAATTTATAAATTTTTATTATTAAGTGAAATATAGGAGAAAAATACTCAATGTTTCCAATTCTTGCCCATTTGATACAGTTTATTCAAAAACCATATACTGTCTGAAATGGTTCATTCCAGTTTTCCAGATTTTATCCCAAACTTTGGAAAATATCTCTCAAAATACACATTCAAATTTCTAAATATTTATATAATTTTAAATATTAGGATGTTTAGTTTGTAACTGGACAATTTCAGCCCATTTGGAGCTTTTTTGCTATTTTTGTTATCACATGAAACATATTCATTTTTCAGGGCCTTTGGAACCCTTCAACATATTCACCAAAACCTCTTTTTGGATCATGAACTTGCCTTTAGCATGCATAATTGGTTTCTTATCATCCTTTAGCTTTCCTAGCTCATTTTCATGCATCCATGCATCATCCATCTTCACATGTTCCCTCCTATTCGGGGTTTAAGTTACAAACCTAGCAACTTCGAGACAAAGTATCATTTGGCATATTTACACAAAAGCAAGCAAGCATAAGCTTCATCCTCAAGCATCAAGAACCTTTTCCTTACCCTTTCTTGTGCTTGCACCTACATGGTAAGTTGGATAATGAGATTTTGAAATCCCAATAGCAAAACTAGCTAAACAAAAGTATTGTGAATATGCATGTAACAACTTTTAAACAAGTATATGAACGTATAACATGTGATATGTTCAAACTACATTTTTATATGCATATGGCCATAGCAATCAAGATCACATTTCATACTCATATCATTCACTTCATTCATCACAAAAATCATGCATCATTCACAACAAAGTTTGATAAAACATAAGTTTAGTTTAGTAGTCATGCTACCTTTGTTAAGCTTCTCCTTTTTAAATTAAACTTCAAAGTTCTTTTGGATCCCTTCCAAGTATGCTCTTGAGGGTCTTAAAATCCTAAAAATCATGGCATAAGATCCATGTAAATACACAAGCAACAAGTTTCCATAAAGCTTGTAAAAATGCATAAAACTCCTTGTAGGTTTTTCAAGAGTCCTACAAGTTCAAGTCTTGGTTTTTATGGTTCCTTAAACTTCTAAAATCCATCTCTAGGATTTTCCTAACACAAAACATCATTTTAAAGCCATTGGAACCACAAAATACTCAAAAACTCATCCTTTCTATTTTTTCTTTAGCTTGGACGAAAATAGCAAAAATAAGGAAAGGAATGGTTTTTCAACTTTGCTCATGAAACCATGTGTTTCCCTGCTTCCAAAATCCCTTTTCTTAACTTTGATCTATTCAAACACACCTTCCCTTAGACCAAAAGAAATTTGGGCAGCACCTCCTTATAAACTTGAGCTTTCCATAACTTTTACAACAACTTAAATCAACCAACAACAACCAACAACCTATCTTTTACCCCTCAAGGAAGAGCTTACAACCATTTACCACTTTTAAAACCTTCTCTTTTCCATTTTCAACTCTTGAAGTCCTAGCCTTTATCCTCAAAAAAGGAGGCTCATTCAAGGAATAACCCAAAAGAAGGTAGTAGTAGTTGTAAGACTCAAGAAAAGAGGGGATTTGGTCTACCTTTTATTTACTACTTGTTTACGAAAATGCCACTACTTTTCTACTTTTGCCATAATTTCCAAAATGCCATCACTTTTTCTCTACTCTTTTTTTTATTCCAACTTTATTCTTGACCAACTTTGACATTTTTTGTCCTCTTTGACTTTTTGGTCAACTTTGACTTTTCCATTGACTGTTGACTAAATTACCAAAATGTCCTTAATACTTAATAGCATTTATTGCACTGGGCCTTTTAATTCAAAATTACCATTTTGCCCTTGTCATTTATTCCAAATGATCATTTCTTATCCATAAGCATTTTCCTTTTCTATATTTTTCTTATCTTTGGGCCTTACATCTTCTCATAGTTACCAGTCTGGACTTTGTACAAGTTAGCCGAAAAAAAGGGATATTACAGATGGGATTGTGGGTAGCGATCTAATGTATGAATTCAGTATCGACAAGGATGATGTGAAACAATTCCTCTCGCTGGAGGACCTAGATATAGGATGTCTTAAGTTAGCAATCATGTATGTTTTTTATATTCCTATCTTCAATTGATGATGTCATTTTTTAGGTTTTATATAATTCACTATTTCCTTTATTATTTAACTCTTTAATAGAACCTTCCACAATATTTACGTCGATGTTTCTAGAGATTATTTGTATGGATTTGTATGTCATACGCATATAACAAAGAGTTATAATTCTCTAGAACACATAGTGAATTACGTTGGGAACACAATAAGAGCAGACATTAATCCAAAGATGTGTTACCTAGCGCCAATAATTGAAAGGTATGAAATTATAGTTATCCCTTTAACACATTTAGCAGAATTGGTAATAATTAACTTATTTTTCTAACTTCATTTTCATTTATATGTGCTGTTGTAGTCATCATTGGAGTCTTTGTGTTGTCTGCCCTCTTGTGAATACTGTGTATTGGTTTATCTGTTGGCTAGCAGAAAGGCAGGGGATGACCAAAAATACGTCTTTGATACGTAAGTTTTTCCATTTATAAATTATTGCTTTTAAAGATGTTTAAATATGTTGTTTTCATATGTAACGATTGTCAATTCAATCGCAGAGCACTCAAGACATACCGATTTATGGCCGGTAAACGTGAAAGTAGAAATAGAACCACACAATGGTCTTATCCAAAAAAAAGTACTTTGACTTTAAGTTCTTTCATTGAAAGTCGTTTTATCCCTTTATACATTTTAACAATATGTTTTTTATCTTTAGTGCCTTCGACAATCAGGCAATACTGAGTACGGATATTATGTCATCAGTTACATGTATAGTATCATTCAGATTGGATTGACTAGAGATTTAGAAGAGGTAATACGTAATCTATCAAATATTGATGATTTAGTCATTTAGTTTGATGAATTTGAATTGGTCTAATTGTTTTTAAATTTGTAGATTTTTGATAATGACGATGCTTACTTGGCTGCTGACATTGATTTGATCAGAGATTTGTTGGCCAAACGTCTTCTTGACTTGTAAATAATGCTTATTTTTTCAAGGTGAATATATAGTTCTAACTCTTGATGTCAACTTTTGTAGGGTTAATTAGATTGATGAATTGTGTTTCTCTACCACAAATGTACAATGATCTTTGTTTGGTAAATGAGACAATGACTTTTATGTTTCGATGCCACAAGGATCTTAGCTTAGGTAGATATATACGTCTAACTCTTGATGAATTTTGTGTTTCTCTGCCACAATGACTTTTGTTTTTAACTCTGATATGTGTTTATTATGTCTAGACTTGATCTGGTATACAAAATGGAATTATCTACTACAAATTGAATCTGATTAGTGAAGGGGTTAAATAAAATTGAATAGAACATTTTTTTTAAAAAAAATATTCATATCCGCCCTATTTAGTATATAGGACGCCGTAGGATATACCTACGGTGCCCTAAATTTTAAGATCTATAGCGTCTTATCTTAAAATTTAGGGCATCATAGGTATAACCTACAGAGCATTTCATGATATAGGGTGCCGTATGCCTAACTTTCTACTCCCATCACATACACGCCCCCTGAGAAAGGGCGCCAATTGGGTTAAAAATAGAGCGTAAAAAGTACCTTTTGCAATAGTGCGGAAGTATTACATATTATTAGTTCAACATGATCACTTATGTTAAGTCTGATTAAGTAATCACCTAAGAAATTAAATGTTACGTAATTGAAATGCTCGTAGTGGATTGGGATATGTTAAAGCCTCAGTGAAAAATCTAAACTAGAGTCTCTGTTATAGTGAAGTCTGTATGGGAGTGTGATTCCCTGTGTAACCTTAATGTGGTAAGGGGGAGTGATTGTAAAGGTTTCTCAAATACCTATGTTACAAACTTGAGTGGGTTCATAAATGCTTGGAAACATTTATGGGGTTTCTCAAGTACCTATCGTGACAAACTTGAAATGAGATTCACAAGTGTCTGTGTTGACATTGTGATTATAATGGTTTTCCAAGTACCTGGTTAAACTTGGAAGATATAGTGGATTGAAAATCTTAAAGGTGCTCTGGGGACTGGACGTAAGTCAGAGAAGGCCGAATTAGGATAAATTGCTGTGTGATTATCTTATCTTCATCTTCTCATATTTCAAGTTAGTTTTATTCTCACTCAATCTGATTCCATACTCTGTTTTCATTAACTCATGATTTTTGGAATTTTGATCAACTAAGATTTTTGAAAAAGAGATAATTTTTGTGACACCCAATTCACCCCCTCTTGGATGATAGCCATTCTAAAACCCAAAGTGCTTAATCTATTTGTAGGATAATAATATATTACCTTCAATCTTAAGTATAAAATTTAGTTTGCAATTGAATTTAGACTATAAATTTAATCTTATATTAAAGATCGAAGTATTACATATTATTGGTCCAATATCATCACATTGTCTGATTAAGTAATCACCCAAGAAATTAATTAGAGGCCAAGGTAATTGAAATTCTCATAGTAGTATGGGAGATGTTAATGCCTCATTGAAAGATTGGAATTAGAAAATACAACAATAGGAGAAGTAAGCTGACACTTAAAATCATTTTAGCTATGATAAGTGTTGGGACTAACATTTTTATTTCATTTTGTAAGAGTCAAAAGAATACTTGTGTGTATAAAGATACATATCAAGGGAACTAGTCAAGGCGCATGTGTTGTAGCCCAGATACAAGGTTTATTTGGATTGGTGGTAAAATCTAACTTTTCAATGTGATTTAGATCTTTGAGGTAAATAGTTGAGAGTTGATTTATCTTGATTTGCATGAATTTGCTTTTATAACGCTAAGGCAAATAGGGCGACGAAAGACTGTATCACATGCAAGTAGATTACAATTGATTAGATAATGATGATAGCACATTCACTATTTTTAGATCCTATAACACTAAGGCAAATAGGGCTTCAAAAGACTTTTGAGAGCAATTTTGTTTTGTCTTGCATAAACGTGCTTTTATAACGAAAGGCAAATAGGGCTTCAAAAGACTGCATCACATGTAAGTAAATTACATTTGATTAGATTATTGATGATAACGCATTCACTAATTCTCTATTTTATGATATAAATTAATAGGATAAGTGGAGGGGAACTATATTCCGTTTCATAAGACTCTGTTGTATATACATTCGCTACTGTATAAATATGATTGAATGAATTGATACGTAGTATTTTTATTATTATGTTTGGAGATGGATGTTATTGGCGGAAGTTATATAGAAATGAGGGAGGTGGATATGGGGAGGGATCATAGCGATAGGACTTTGATTGACATGAGTGATGTGTTTTTTTTAGAAATTTACAATCAAGGCCCAACAAGAAGAATTAATAAATAAAAGGTTCTAAAGATTGGTAAAATTACTATCAGGTCTTAGCAGTAGTTGATCCATTTGTTATTGACAGCTAGTGAGGTTGTTAATGACAACCGGACCATTTACTACAGGGACCTTATGGTAATTTGACCAATCTTTTGGATCTTTTGTTCATTAATTCCTCCATTTATGATCTGATGGTAAATTTTCCTTTTTTTTCACCCAACAAACGCACATGGAGATTTTTAAAAGCGCGTGAAGAGCGAGGTTGATAATAGAATATAACAAATATAAGCATCGTGTGCTTTTAGTTGTTTATTTATTTTCTGGGGTTTTGGAACGTAGTGGTGGGTGGATGCTGGTGCAAAGCCACGTAAATGTCAGCGTTGAAGGGTTGAAATGATACACTTTGGCTTCATCGGAACACGATGCCCTTTATTTAACTTAAAGCCTGTGTCCACATACGGCCGCCATGGTTAATTCATTCCATTGTTTACTACCATTAAAATTAAAATGTCTGCCATGTAATTCACATATCCCCCGCACCATTTCTTAATTCATTGCGATTCGTATTATTTCTTTGGTTTCACTGCATGTATCTTTCTATCCTAAGTAGTTATGTTGAAAGCATTAAATGGAAGTAACTTTTCAATTGCAAATTCAAACCTTGATTCATCACGTTGTGATTGATTGATCTATTTTGTTTTATATCCAAACCCCCTTTATTTGATAATTGTTTCTATTCAATAGAGGACCAATTGCAGAAAAATCAGAAAAAAAATGGGAAAATGAACCTTAGGTCTCAAGCAAGAGGTTTTATTACAAAATGGTCCTAAACATTCTCTTTTTTATTCTCAAGTCCCATGGGAATTTTGTGTAATACATTCCAATGTGCAATGTCTCAAGTGCCCTTGTGAGAGAGAGCAAAACAGCAGATTGAAGGCTTTCTTTCCCACGGCCCTCATCTTCTCAGCTCTCACCCAACATACGGCGTCTCTGTGTACAATCGGCGTAACTCATCCAGCAGTTGGGCATTCTCCATTCAGGTGAGCTTCCCTCATTCGGTTCATCGCTTCTCTTGAGCTTTCCCTATTTACAAGGTCACTCCTTCTTCCTACCAAATGGCTAGGCTTGCGTCAGCAGCTTAAAGCGTGAGCCTTTGAGAAGAAAAACACCCTGGACTACATCTTCTGAGGTTAGTGTGAAATCTTTGTTGCGTGTTCGCTGCATTTCTTTCCAGTTTTATTGATTCATCTTACATTAATTCTTTTATTTGGTGCGCGTAGTTATTGAAGGTTGAAAACTTTGCCTCTTCCTTCTGGAGAATGTAGTTGAAGTTGATGTAAAACAGGTTTACTTCTTCTCTTGGTTTTTTATATGACGGCCCATTTTCTTCCCATTGCCTTTCGTTTATAATCGTTAAGTACATGCTTGTCTGACTATGTTCTGCACTTCACTTCATTGAATGTATTTTTTGTTTTATATTTAATCTGATTTATTATTTGGGCAACAATACATATAGGGGGCTCTTGAATCAAGCAAGGAGAGTGTTTGATGGTCTAATGGAATTTGATGTTGTAGCTTGGAACTCAATGATCATGGGTCTTGCTAAAAGCAGGGAAATTGACGAAGCCCATGATCTGTTCGATAAAATGCTCAAAAGAACTTATGTTATATGGAACTCTATTATTAGTGGGTATGTGAGGTACAGGAAGTTGATGGAGGCACTAGAGCTTTTTCACTAGTGGTTTTCATGTTTAATATCCCTACCGTCACATCTCTGTGCTCTCCCTCTCTTCTTGGCGGAGCTCGCTTGTGACTGATTTAAGCTTACTAGTGAGAGATCTACAAGGGAAACGAGAAGCAGAGACAGCTTCCTCATATTGAAGACGGTCTCTCTTAGGTTAGCTTTTCCATTTTTTGTCATTTCTCTTCTTTTGATGAACTTGCTAAGCATAGATTATTCATTTAGCTACATGATTTTTTGCCACTGTTTCAACTTTTGTTCCGTTATTGGTTTGGCTTAAGTGAAGTCAGTTTTTATTATGATCTTGCTGTTCAAATGAGTTGAGATAGAAAAGTAGCTGTTTGGATTCTGTTATGATCCATCTGGATTCTGTAAAGATCAAACAAAAATCTAGTGGCTACCTTGATTTCATCATCACTTGGTCAAGCAATGATCAAATGACTATGAAAACTTCTACAGTTCTCCTTTTAGAGTTCTCTTTAACAATAATCATATGTTGGTTTCTTTATCAATAATTCTGTTAGATTCAAAGATCTATGGCGCATTTCATTGTTAGTTTCTTTCTCAATTACAATATACTTCTATATTAGTAACTATTTATGTATCTAATTTCTCTTGCAATAAGTTATAACGAGCCAATTAATGGGTTCAAGAGGTAACATATCAAGCCATAGAGCATGAAGACCATTGTCGATATTTGCTGTGATTGGCCTTGAAAGTAAATAAGAAGACAGAATGCACTGTTTTGCCCAATTTGAGTTTTGCCCAATAGGGGTTCTTGTGGTGTCAATGGCCTTTCATGGATACAAATGTGGGATGCCACAGAAGGGGATGACGGTTACACAATGTCTTATCATAGTCCGGTTGAGCTTAAGCAACTGAAGAGTGGGGTATTATAGTGGCTTGTGAATAACCCCAAAAACATACATCGTGAAAAAGTCTTGTCCATACTTGAGTGGTTCAACAAGAGAAAAAGGGTCCAGTAGCTGGTTTTGTAATATCATTTAGTTGTTCCTTTCTATTTTCTATTGTACACATTTGGTCATTTCGGGTTGTAGATTCATTGCTACTCAGATGTAAAGTGTACACTTATTTTACTGGTTATAATATAATTTGCAGCTTTATGTTGACTTGTGCATGAAACTACCGTGATGTCCAGTGTAATTGAGTTGTGATTGATATCGTGATGTCTAGTATAGTGATACTGGTTAATGAATACCCCTGCTGGTGTCAAACTCTGCGAGCTTAATTTACAACCCAAGCAGCCCCCCATTTGTAACCGAAGCTGCTCCCATTTAAAACCCAAGCAGCTGTCACTAACAACCCCACCAACTGTCATTTACAACCTCAGCAGTTGCCATTAATAACCCAAACAGCTATCATTGACAACCCCAGCAGCTCCCATTAACAACCCTAGTATCTCCTATTTACAACCTCAATAGTTCCCATTTGCAACCACAGCAACTGTCATTGACAACCCCACCAACTCCCATTTACAACCCCAGTAACTGTCACTAACAACCCTACCAGCTGTCATTTACAACCCAAGCAGCTGCCATTAACAACTCCAGCAATTCCCATTTACAACTCCAGCAGTTGGTACTAACAACCCCACCAGCTGTTATTTACAACCTAAGAAGCTGCCAATGACAACTTAAGCAACTATCACTGATAACCTAAGCAGCTCCCATTTACAACCCCAATAGTTTCCATTTGCAACCGCAGCAATTGTCATTGACAACTCCACCAACTCCCCAAAGGTAAAAGGGAAAGAAAAATGAAAGATATTCTATCAGGTATTTGATATTTCATTGATATAATATAACATAACACATGTTTATTTGCATATAACTTGGAATGAATTTAAAGAAATGATCTGCAATTTTAGAAGAACATTTGGGTTGCAGTAAAAATTATTCTCCATTCAATAAATATTGGGATAATTGATGGCATGACATTATTTGCACAAGCTTAAAAAGTTGAGGAGGTTTTAATCCGTTGAGCTTTAAAAATGAAGGGAGTTACCTGCTACACGTGGCTCCATATCAAAGAAAAAGAAATTTTGTTAAGAAATCTATTAAAAAGAAACACGATGGGATCCATAATAAGAGAAACTGTTTGGTTTCATAATGATGGAAGACAAAGGCACTGTAGAAATAGAAAAGCGGAAAAACACAATGCAAAAACAGGGAAGCAAAAGGGATCAAATTCTAGACAGATTCAAGCAGCCATTACAGGCAGAATGAGATGATTTTATTATTACCTTGTCAAGACTAAAATCCAAGCCAACGCCAATGCACAAACTAGTTCCAAAGCTTTATGCGCCCGCGCGCGCACACATATATATGGATGCTCATTGGATAATGAAGGGTAATGAACTTTGGTGCAAAAGCAATGTTGACAGAAACCTCAGCATTTATCGAGTGAGACTGATTGATCAGAAACAATGAGACCGAGAGAGTGAAGAGGGTTGGCTCGACGAGTAGCGATTGAGGCTGAGGCGTGTCATTGAAAGTGGGGGCAATTTGGACTTTTCACAAGTCCAACGTATGACAAAAAGGTCCCATGGGACTTGAGAATAAAAAAGAGAATGTTTGGGACCATTTTGTAATAAAATCTCTTGCTTGGGACCTAAGGTTCATTTTCCCAAAAAAAATTGAGCAGACTTCGAACTCAACCTCTCGCAGGCTAAAACAGATGACCTCTAGTTATTGTGCATTCCAAAAGCAATCAGGAGTTGTGAATATGCATTGCTGAAGAAGAGAGGAATAGAGGAAAGGGTTTCAATTTTGCTTCTATAAACAAGAGTGATCAATACAGTATTTCAATGTTGCTTGTTTTTCAGACTTTAACTAGATGTAGGTGATGGACACATCTTGGTTAAGAGAAAATTTGCTTAAATATACATAGTTGTGAGTTACTTATTACATGCATATGGTTAAACATGTGAAAAGAAAGTGAATTTGACTATCAGCATGATATAGACACTTCATAGTTAAAAAGAAATTCCAAGTAACTTATGACTTTAACTAGATGCACGTCATGGGTAGCCCTTGGTTAGGAAGAGAACTATTTAAATTTCTAGTGACTATGACATATTCATCATGTGTATCTGGTTAAAGTTATATATTGGTTATAACTTTGACTAGATGTACATCATGGGTACTTATGGTTAAAAGGAAAGTTATTTAAACTCTTAATCAGATTCATTTTTTGCTTAATTAGATATATGAACATTGTTGAAGGTAAAAAAAATTAAATATAATGTTTATATTTTACTACAATGGGTAATATTATTATTTTTCAAATTTTCCTACCTATCCTTTCACTCTTTTAGCTCAATCAAATATAAATTTTTCTATCAAACCATTTTTCATTCTAATGCATACCAAACATCTTTGCATAAGAAATTTTCCATTCAATTTGATTTCATTCCCTTCATTCCTTTCCATTACAATTAATTCTTTGATCAAACGAGCCCTAACATTTCTAAATAATGTCGTAAAGCTTGTGGAAGGAATGATCTCTACTTTTTAGTGATCAAAATTAGTGATGGAATTTCTATCGTTAATGTGTTTATTGATGAAATTTTTTGAAAAAAATATTATTTTGTCGGTAATTTGCAATTTTAATTTTTGTTGTTGTTACGGAATTCTACATATCAACATGAAAGCAGTCAAAGTCATCTGGTGGAGTCATGTCATTATGAAAAGTGAAAGATAAATCTCTGCACTATATGGCAATCTTGAACCATACTTGGTTATTGGAATCTAGTATGGTACAAGGGATTTGGAGAGGAGACGATGGAAAAATTTATGAGTTGATTTTTTAAAAAAAAAATTTGAAGAAGCGGGTTTTAAAATTGTAATAAAAATGTAAGATAAAAAGTAAGAAGAATTAATTAAAAACTTTAAAACCTATCTCTCCATTTTTTAAATCCAACTCAAAAAAAAAAAAATTCTCCACACTCTATTTTTTGTACGAGGGATTTGTAGAGGAGATGATGGAAAAAATTTTAATTGATTTTTTAAAAAATTGAAGAAGTGAGATTATAAAATTTTAATAAAGATGTAAGGTAAAAAGTAAGGAAAATTAATTAAAATTTTTTAAACCTATTTCTCTATGTTTTTTTTATAAAATCCAACTCAAATAAATATTCTCCACACACTCACTTTTTATCCCCTCCCCTCGTACCAATACAAAACAGACCCGAAAGAGTGCCCATGAGTGAGCAGTGCTTTTACTTTATTCATCAATGATCATTTCAATAGTTTCTGTTTTACATTTTTTTAATTATTTTCTATTATCTCTTTGCTTTCTACGAAGGAGAGAGGAAATTAGGAGTGGTGGTTATGGAGGAAATATCAACCGTGTCTGCCATGTAAGTTGGGTCAAGGAGAGGAAAATAGAAAAAAGATGGAAATAAAAGAAGGTGAAAGATAAAACGTGTGGAGCCAATTCAGACTAATTTTTGGCTTTTTTTTTTTTAAGAAGAGGATTACCATTTGACGTCATTTCATTTTTAACTTTCTATATATACATATTCCACCAACCAACAGGGTCCATGAACTAAACTAGGCTACCTCCGGTGCAGTTCTTAGTATAGTTAGACAGCATGATATGGATGTATTAAAAAAATTGGTTAAATTAGATATTTGTGAAAAATTTGAGTTGATTTTCTAAAAAAAATCCCCTTTTAATTTCATCTTGACCACCTTGTAAATTTGGGAGGTAAAGTTAATTAAGATATTATATTTATGATGAAATCTAATTTTGGATTAACTATTATATTGAGGATCAGATCCGATGTCGTATCATATTATTGAGGTCAAGCTGAAGTAAGAGGATTAGCCTTTGAAAGAAGGCATTCTAATCCCATTGAAAGGGTTAATTAATACAATATTTAGTTCATCAAGTTTATTTTCGTTTGGATCCTTAAAATTTTAAATTATAAGTTTTAGTCTATCAACTCTAATACCGTTTAAAACAGTTGTCCATATAATTTAATAAAATTCAAGACTATTTTATTTTTGAGAAATTAAAACCCATGACTTAAAATTTAAGAGATCATAACCAACATGAAAATAAATTTATGGAATCAATATGCTTGTTTGGAAAAGCTTATTCAATTATCATAAATATGTTCAACAGTGTTTTTTGTAAAATGAGATAATCTTCTCTATATATTTACCTCAATTTACATATAAATACTTCTTTACCACGTTTTCAAACGGATACAATAATTGTATTAATATTTCAGTGGACCTTGTATCTAATTTCAGTGGACTTACATGAGACCTGAGTCGTCGTCCTATCATAAACGTCACTCCAATGATAGTGCGACGTGACCTTTCCATCTTCATCCGATAACCACCTAACAACCATCGAGCCTAGTCCTAAATCCCAAAGGGGTAGTTACGTAAAAAGGTTCGAGGGGGAAAAAATCAACATCATGTCTCTTAAAAATTATAAAATTAAATTGAGATCTCATGTAAATTGCATTAAATTAATTGAAAATGTGAAAATGTCTGTTTTGCTCTGATTATTTAAATTGAAATATGAGAGGGAAATGTGTGAAGGAGGATATGACAAGAAAGTCTTTTACATTTATAATTAATCTAATCTAGATTCTGTACGACTCCAATTTAATTACATAATTTACAGAAGATTTGATGGTGATTTTTTATGTCCTTTTTTTTGGTAAAGGATTTTTTATGTCCTTTGAAACCTGCACCTAACTAGGTCTTAAGTAATGGCTTATCCCTGAGCTCCAAATAAAACAAGGCGAATGTTCTGATGCCTTGCCATTGTTTGTAAATATTTGAACGTTAATTTTCCATTCAGAAATAAAATAGAAGAAGGCGAAAGATAAATCATATGGAACCAATAGACATTTTTATTGAGTATAAATATAAAAACTAAATTTTTTTTCCTAGATTTTGTATCATACATGAATATTTAAAGAAAAAGAGAAGGTATAAAAAAGTATGTCGAGACAGGTCAAAAAAATATGTCAAGAAAAATCAAAAGAATAAGTAGATCCCACTTTTTTTTAACTTTTCTTGATATATTTCTTTTACTGTTTTGCTTTTTGAATATATCTTTATCTAAATAAATTTAAAAGTTACATTTTTTTTTGCTTTCCCATGATTTTTAGTTAATTAGGTGCCTAATCAATTCATGGTAATCATTATCATTGATCCATTTCCATGTTTACATTTACGTCTTTCCATTTTTAGCTGTCAATACCAATTCCACCAACCAAGAAGGTCGTCCGCCCAAGCTAAAGTGAAAAGGTCTGGTTCCTGAAAATTCTGGAATGGAATCTCAAAATTTGGATTTTCCACTGACGGTAGACATTTTGTTGGTAAAAGAGATGTGAACCGATTTTCCAACCAAATGTGATGTTTCATTAAACATGGAAAGATCAATTCCTATCATTTTTGGTATAATATATGATTTTCAATTATCAGCGGAAAAATCCAATAGACAGATTTGCCCATGTCTCAATCTCTCTTGTTCTTGCATTGATAGAGGTATTTGAGCCATTTACCCCATTCACTTCATGAGGTTCATCTATATAAATGGTTTGACCAGTGAGAGCATTGTATTACATATAGATTTTTATTAGATTATTAAAATTAACTTTTTAAATAAAATGAAATTTTAGGGATCAAAACCACTTATTTTAAATTTTAGAGATTAAGACCAACATGGTGGTAAATTTGAAAGAGCAAAAATTATATTAACTCATGTATATAACAGTACAAGACTTACATTCTCATTCAGGAAACCAAGGAAACTCATTATATATATTATATGAACACAAACAAGATATGCCACACACGTACGCTCTCTTATTCTGGTGAACTTGTTGCTAGTCAAGCATAGAGTAAGTAGAAACTTATGCTTAGTTTTGTTTGAGAGCCCACACAACGTCGTCTGTAGAAATTATGTGACATATTGGAACACTGCCTGGTTTCACTTTTAGCATTTGGAATGCCAAATGTTTTGGGTTCCATGCTGACGTGTCTCTATGACATACACTCACAGCTTTCACTCTGCTCCCATCAATCCCCTCCAACGACACTGTATAGGCAACTGTCTTCTCTATCTTGTGACAGTAAAACACAGCATACACATAATTGAGCTTGTGACATACCACCACTTTCGCCTCTCCCACCTTCTTCACTCCATTCTTTATTATTTTGTATTCTTGCTTCTCTGTTTCCTTCTTCTTCTTCATCTCCATCTCCTCCGTAGACAAAGCTTCCACCTTTTTTCCAAGCTTCAGTACAATAAAATCGACCATGGACTCTAAGGATGTTGCGCAATACTTGTCCTCTCCTTTAATCGCCGACTCCTCACACAATTCAATTGTATTCTTCAAAGCCTCAGCATTTACAGAGCCAGGTTTCACTCCAAACTTATTCAATATTTCCTCCATCTGTGGGTAAAGAATCATATAAATACATTAATTACGCTCTACCAGATTCTTGAATATATTATACATCAAAAAATTTCTGTCTCTATAGCCTCGTGCGGTTCTGTTTCTAACTCTTTTCAGAGTCTTTCACACATGGTTAAATATTGAGTCTGACACTAAGTACGTACCCTGGTTGAAGCAAAGGGAATGGATTTGACAACTTGACGAGGCACGAAGTATGCTTGGTTTGAGGACTGAGTGAAGAGAATTTTCATTTTGTTACCGAACTTCAAATTCTTTTCCAATAAGAAGAGAACTGTACTGTTTGGGTTATCTTGGAGTTCGTTCTCATGGCCGATACCAGGAGTTGAGCGGTGACGAGGATAACGGACGACATTCAAGATCAAGTTCCAAGATCAGTCAGTTAGCATATTAGTTGTTTGTTTTATTATTCTGTTGTAATTTGTTATAACCGATCATGCATGACAGAAACGTGTATATATTGACAGCTCAAGATGATGAATAGTATGCAGATTCTTTCATTCACTCTCAGACTTGCAGATTCTTTCATTCACTCTCAGACTTTATCTTTCATGTTAGAGGACTTGAGCCATAAAGAAGCCTCATGGCACCAAGTGAAGCATTGAATTCCGTCACACCATGGAAGATGGCGTCGTCACCTGACTTACCAGCATGAACTATATATATATATATCAGCACTTAAGTTTGTCATGTGAAGATTACTGATGTATTTGTCATGTAAAGATGGAAAAATTAAATTTGCAGAAAGATTACTGATCAAGTACAGTAATACAACACTAACCAGCTGGGAGGAGGAGATCAGCGATAGATTTAGGCATTGGAGTAGTGGGAAGCATGGACTTCCAGTATAGCTGAGGATCACCAGGTAAGGCAGAAATAAGCTGCATGTTCATATATAATATAAAAATATAAGTTCGAATTGTGCTGCGAGAACAGCAACGATAAGTCGGCTTAGAATCTTCATTACTGAAGAAACTATGTAATGCAGCTGCATATGACGATGCGTCCATTGATAGAACAAAAGGGAATTGATGAGAGAGGAAGTATATAATGGGGGAGAGTGGCAACAGCCTAAGGACTGGATTCTTGTTTCGGGATACTAATAACATATGTCCACTAACTTATATATGAATATTTTTAACAGCAAGACAGATACTTAAAAAAGTCTGTTAAGAAAAATTACACGGGTTAACATTATTGTTGCTTTGTTGATCCTTATAGTTCGATTGAATTTTACCTTTTGTCTATGTAGTTTTAAATGATTGGTTTTAGTCTATACCTAATAAGAACTTAATCTATAGTTTTAAGTAAATGGGCTAAAAGAAAAACTTGTTAAAAATATATAGACTATTTAGCGAAACTCATACCAGTTTTATGTAAAACTATAGCTATCAAAATAAAAATTTGATTAAATTATAACAAATAAGAATGGTATTAAGCCAAAATCAAAGAAAGAACTATCCAAAAGAAATTCAATAATAAAAAAAAGAGTGTAACTTTTAGGGGATATAAATAAAGGAGAGCATTTTGCAAGATGACCTTTATGTCTCTCTCCCTTGAAGGGAGGGAAGACGTAGCTTCCACGCTTCCTCCAGCTACCTCTGCTGACTTGTCCACTTCCCTTCTTTACATCATTACCTCTTTAAAATCTTTGTATTGGTTGTTCAAATTTTATTTATTGATGAACCTTGTCATGTGTAAATCAAATAAAAATTAAGTTAAATGTAATATAGTAGCATTAAGATAGGTCGATCTTTACGTGGAGTCTGTATTTAATTCCTAAGTAATTTAATGTAAATAACAAATTAAATAAGAATTTTCAAATTGATTTTTTTAATTAATTAAACTAAATGGATGCACTTAAATTCGATAAAATGGATGTCCTAGGCGATTGAATCTACTAACATTCCTTGTCCAATTTTAATATTAAGTTCTTATTTTAACTAAACACAAGGACTAACAAGAACCCTTACTAATCAATATTCCTAACTTTTTAATTTAATCTAAACCTAGACTCAATTAATCAATTAGAAATGTCTTAGTACTTAGCTCATGTTAGATTTATAAAAGATCATCTTTACCTCCAATTAATTCCTAGAAACCTAGCAAATCAATTGATTTCAAGAGAATAAAAGAAAGCAATTGAATAACAAAAGTGTTATAGTTCAATCACAATCAAAAGTAGCAATTTAACACAAGTATCACAATCTAGATTACATCAATCGATGATAATCATCTTCTATATATACATAAATCATAAACTCTAACAACCTAGAATTACAATCTACACATATAGAGATTGAAAAGTGAAATTAAAATCAAAGAACTCCCCTAATTACTCAAGGACTCGATTAGCTTCATCACCACCATCAAACAACGAATTTAGCCACTCATAGTTGGAAAATTAAATCCCCTTAAATTTGGAGCTTCCATGGCGTGATCTGCGAACGGTGAAGCATCGTCTTGGAGGTGGGTTCAATGGCGCTAGATTGATGTGCGTGTGAATTAGATGCGACCCCCTTATTGAAGCTCCAGGCGGCTTGTGAATATTGGATGAATAATTGGATGCAGAAGTTGAATTGTGGCCGCGTCGTGTTTGAATAAAAGCGTCCGAGGCGTGAATATATGGCTCCCTACGTGAATGATCTGGAGGTGTTTTTATATATTAACCTAAAACAAAAATAAAATAAAAAAATAATATAAAATAATATAAGATAAATGAAAATAAAATAAAAAAAAGTCAAATAAATGGATTTATGAGTTTGGTTTTTTATTTGATGAATCAATGATGCATCATTTGATATACTTGTTATTTTAAACTCAGAATTTTAGATTTTTTAATTTGAACTTAGAATATTTTAAAATTACATTTATAGCTCTCTAAATATATCAAAATATATATCAAATATAATAAAAATTAGAGAGTTATCAGTCTTCATCTGCTTTTTTATTTTTATTTTTGAATTTATCTTTTGATCCCAATTTCAATATCATTAATTGGCTTTAATTTCATATAATAATCATTAATCATAACTAATGCAATTAAACTCAATAAAAGCTCAATAATAGCACTAAAATCCCCCTAAAATGCTACACACACTTAATAAAATATGATTATTTAAATAGAGATTTTCAAAATGAAGGTTTAAACATTGTTTTAAAGCTGAAGATTGTTTTAGAGCTAACCGTTTAATGCTCCCAAAAGCTGAATGATGATGATGACGACGTTATTGTAAATGGTTAAACTATACTTAGAAACTCTAGAATGATTATTGAAATATTGTTATCGAAACTAGAAGTTTTCATAGCTTTAAACGCGGTGCTGTTCGAATCTTAAAGGAAATGATGCACCTATAAGCTTATAGATATATAATATATAGGGTTGCTATGATTTATGGAAATAAATGTTTTTAAATTGGTGATGAGATGTATAATTTAAAATCTGGAAAAAAAAAATTCTAGAATATGGCATTAAGTGGTTTCATATATGAGAAAAGTGTAGATTTTTTAAAGCCGATGGTAACTAAGTTGTATAGTTACAATATTATAGATGTAACAATGCATCATGTCTATTAAATTGAATCATTGGGAGCTGAAAATGTAAAGAGGTGCCACTGTGTTGATACCTCAAATGTGTAGCAATGCTTCTGAATTGATATATAGCCACACACAAATTGTTTAGAAGCCTCCATGAAGTATCTGGTAACCATTGAATTCAAAAATGTGGATTTGTGTTTTACCCCTGTTTCGGACAAGCCATTTTGAAAGGGTTGGAATTGTTTTTGGCTTTCATTTGATGTCCCAATAGATTTCCAATGCAAAATTGTGTGGGGTTACATGAGGAGAGACTTTCTAAATAGGAGGATAAACAAGATAAAAGGTAAGGTAAAAAGGAATTAATATATAAAAAAGCTTAATTAAAAGTGAGAGTTTGGAACCAACAAAAGCTTGTTTAGATTGGTAATAGCGTCCCAACCAGTATACACTAAGTCTTAGATTCGATCTCTAGGTGAAGCAGCATTAAAACTTGTTGGTAGCACCCAAAGTGTCTCACAAGTACTTGATTTGGATTAATCAATTGCACTAACACTTAGTAATAGGATCTAGAAAAAGCACTAGATACCGGATGGTTAAATGCAATAAAATAATAGTTTGGGGGGCTTAGGTAAAGATTAAGTATCCTATTAATATATACCACAATATGGATATTGCCCTGCCCCTGCACGTGAATATATATCGTAGGATTTGACATTTTTTCACCAAGACAATGGAGGGAAATGCTAAGGAGGTGCGAGCGAGAGGAGGTAACTTTCAAGAGCAAAAATAGTTAGCAGAATCACTTTTTCTTATGTTTTGCATTATAGTTGCATGTCTATTTTTGTCATATTTTCTGTAGTTAAGCATGAGAACATGTCAATCCTTTACCCCAGTTATTTCCATAGTTATTTAGTTCAATTATCTGAAAGGTATTGCTCTCTATAGCTGATTTTGCATGCTTACTTCTAACCGTGCATGTATACATATTGCAATGTGATTTTTTTGTACTGAGATTCCCATGAATCTCACCTTTTTCATCCATGTACAGACATATATAGGAACAAGTTCGTCAAAGGGAAAAGGAAAACTTGGGAAAGATTAGCCAAGATGGAGAGTTTGTGAAGCCTCTAACTACTCATATATATATATATATATATATTACAAAGTAGAGCATGACTAGAACCAGGCTGAATATAATCCGAAACTGTAATGCTAAAATTCAATAGGATCTCGTGAACAAAACAGGTCTTCTCTTACTTCTGCACTTACAAATAATCTGTAAATTTTCGTTGAATTAAGATGCAAGGCATAAAGTACGGGTTGAGATACATGAAGATAATGACACCAAGGAAGGAGACCCCAAATGCTCCTCCAAAACTCCATAAGAAGGCGTCTCGAAAGCCATCTTCTTCTGAATGATAGGGTTCTTTGCTTCTTCCTACTGATGTATCAGTAGATGAACACTTATGCTGTAGAGGTGGACCACAAAGGAATGGATTCCCTTCGTAACAACTTGAGTCAAAAGTTCCAAATTGATTTTTCGGGTCAGGTGTCGTACCGGATAAATTATTGTGAGCCACAGAGAAGGCAGACAAATAATACAACTGTGTAAGTTGGGAAGGAACATGACCTATCAATTTGTTACATGAAAGATCCAAACTCTATCTGTGTAAGGTCGGAAAATGTTTCTGGAATAGACCCAGTCAAATAGTTTTTTGAAAAATTTAAAACATGGATAGTGCTTAAGTATCCAATTTGAACAGGTATTTTACCAGTCAACTTGTTATATGAGAGATCTAGGCCAGACATGAAATCTAATATACTTCCTTCATATTGTTCATACCTGCTTTTTGACATGAAGCTCACTTCTTGTTCCTCGTATGATGAGAAATTTATTTCATATTCACCTTGAACAAGCTCCCCACTTGTGTGATTGCATTCAAATGATGGGCCTCTTGTAGTCCAAGGGACAAAAAATTTTCCTAGTTCAGTTCCAACCATCTCATCTTTGCTTCTAAATGTGATGTTATTTAAGCAATATGGTATGCCTCCAGAAAGCTTGTTTTGTGAAAGATCCAATATGCTTATATTCTTCAGCTTACACATATCCATAGGAATGGAGCCTTTGAGTGTGTTCCCCTTAAGGATGAGCACCCTTAAATTCAACATTGACTTGAACCACCTCGGAATTTGACTAGAAAATCTATTATTTGACAAATCTAAAGTTAACAGCAATGGAGATTTGGCCAAAACAGAAGGTATGGGTCCTGAAAAGTTATTACTCTGCAAATGCAAGTATCTCAACGATGGCATATTGAGGCAGCTTGGTAAAGTTCCATTGAATCTATTTTGAGAAAGGTCTAGAAATTTAAGCCCAGTTAAGTTGCAAAAGCCCTTTGGTATCGGACCTACCATTGAATTTTGGGACAAAATGAGGTAACCCAAATGCTTCAAGTTTCCAATATAGCTAGGTATTTCACCGTACAGGTGGTTTGCACTTAAATCTAACATTCTTAATTCTGAACTTTTAGCAATCCCATCTGGTACTTCTCCATTGAAGTTGTTGTTACTTAGATCTACAGACAAGAAATGTGTGAAATTTGAACCTTTTGGTAAACATGGGCCACTTAAGTTGTTGTTTGATAACCTTAGAAACCTCAAGTCATTGGTACCCTTCCCAAATTCTTGGGGCAAAGAGCCAGACAAGTTGTTATTGGACAAATCTAGCGAATTCAACTGCTTCATGTTACCAAGTGAAGCTGGAAATCCCCCTAGTACTGAACTCGAGGACATGTTTAATGAAAGCAAGTTGGGAAGAACATATCCAATATGAGGAGGGATTTCATCATTAAGAGGGTTAGAGGAAGCATCAAAATATTGCATATCAAGTAATTTTGAGGTGGAGTTAAGCTCAAACGGACCAGTCAGGAAGTTATGGCTGACATAAAGAGAAACTAGTTTGGTATTGTTTGTCAACAGCCAGTTTGGGAAACTTCCTGAAATGTTCAAATGGGGAAGTTCTAGAACTCTCAAATCATACTGATGAAGAAGAAAAGAGGGTATGATTTTGTGGTCACTTGCTTCATTCATGGTGCATTCAACAACGCTGAAAATCTTTAATTGGAAGGAAGGGATGAACTGGGGGTTTTCAGTTTCAAGCCTGAGGTTGGGATTATCAGAGCAAGAAATTGTGAAGACCTCAAGTTTGGTGTGGTTGGCAAACAAAGAAAGTGATACTGAACCAGTGAAGTGGTTTTCGTTCAAGGAAATGTATTTGAGGGACTTCAGAGAATGAAAGAGAGAGGAAGGGAAGCTTCCTTCAAAACCATTGAGTTGAAGATCAAGCACACGAAGAGAAGTCAAGTTACTGAGGGATGGAGGAAGGAGTCCCTCAAACCTGTTATCTCCAAGAGACAATATTTCTAGATTCTTCAAATTGCATAAGCCTCCTGCAATTAACATATGCATGTAATTATTATTGCCAAAAAGTGTAGATAAATGGAGACCAGATTGAGCTAAATTATCCCTACTGAAAACACACACACAAATACAAAGAGGATTTCAATTATCCAAATGATATAAGAGATTATTTTAGGGTAACTAAAATATATTATGTTTAAATTAAGTTTCAGTTTGGTCCTTAAGTTAAAAAAGTATATTTTTAGTTCTTTAATTCTAACACTGTTAGTTTTCCTTAACTAAAAATCTGATTCAATCACCATTATACAATTAAATGATATTAAAATAATTTAAATATTGATTATTTAATATAATTGTTTTTCTATTTTAAAAGTTAATAATATTCCGAGCATTTTATAGCAAAATCACGATTTAAATTTGCTGATTCATCATTTTTATTAAGTGAAACTAACAGTGTTAAAAATAAAGGACTAAAAGCGCATTTTTAACTCCAAAGAAAAAATGAAACTTGACATAAATTTAAAAGATCAAACGTATACTTTAGCTTTTAACAAATAAATAGATAAACTATTTTCTTATAATATAACATCCGATTCTTAAAATGAGATGCAATTATATTTTTTCTTGGAGATTAAGGAAGCTAAATATTTTATTTAAAAGTATTTATTTATGTGTATTATTAGATTATACATCAATTTATAAATCATACAAATTCGTTTAGAGAAAAATGCATGATATATATAAATAATTTAAAATAATGTATTTAGTTTCCTTAATTTCACTCCAAAAAAGTTTACTAACTCTTATATTAATAACTGAATTAGTATCTACAAAGTAATTACTTTTCTATTACAATAAAGACTGAAATATATTCGTTCTCTTCAGGGCAAGACGCATTATGAAAATCAAATGCTTACTAATTGAGTCAATGCATCAGCTTTATATTATGCAGTAAAGAATCTATAAATATAGAAAATTATAAAGATAGTAGATTAAGTACTTGATCAATCTAATATAGTAACTTATCTTTACTAAAGAAAGCTACAAATATAGTACCATGTTGTGGCAGTGATCCCTTTATGCTATTGTTAATAAGGGACAATGTCCTCAAAGAGGATAACGATGTGAGAGACATATTAGATTCTGGATGACCATCCTCCGAATAAGTTGAAGAGAATCCCAAAGTTTTCGACTTTTTCGAATGAAAAGCATCTGTAAAATATCAAATAGAAATATTCAAAAAAATATAAATGCACAAAACCCTTATATAAACTTTGGGTTAGTTGCGCAAGATCTCCATGACCTTTAAAATTTTAAATTAAGGACTCGACTGTTTCATACTTCATCCATCAACTCATTTACCATTAAAGTTAAAATGATGGTTGTTACATACCAAGTCATTTAAAAAAATGATAGTTGTTATTATAACTATAAATTTAAGCATATTATACTTATTTAAAAAATACATGCTCAAATGAATATTTTAAATACTTTTTCAAGTATTTTATATTTTTTTAAAAAGTTATTTAAAAATCACACGATCGAATAATCGAAGGATGATATGGCATAATAGCATCTAACAGAACTTGGAAATTAAAATTTAAGCACCAAAGAACGGGATTTCGGTGAGCTGATTATCTTACAGATACAAAGCTTGCAAGTTGTCCAACCTAATTTCTCCAAATAGCCCTGATCCAATAATAACAATATATATTTATATAATCATTCACTTAAATATGTTCTAAATATGAATCACATATCATAATAAAATAGTGGGGAGAAGAAGAGACCTGTCAAGTAGTTTCCAGACAGATCCAATTCTTGAAGCTGGTGGAAAGGGAGAAAATAAGAAGCATTCAACGACCAATTGAAGTGTTCCAACTCTTGAGCTCTTTTATGGTTCAGAAGGAGGCTTACGGCTCTCTGTGTAGAGTTGTCACAGCTGATTCCCTCCCAACTACAGCAATCAGAATTGTTAAGGTTGTTCCAAGAAGGAAGAGAAGAACCATTTGGGTAATTGAAAGCTTCTTTGAGTTTCAGAAGAGCTTCTCTCTCCTCTTTTCGGCATCCCTCACTTACTCCATTAAACCCTAATATTATAATAACAGACACCACCGACCACACTTGTTCTCTCACTGAAAATCCCATTTTTCACTATTTGCTTCCTTTCCTTGCTCCAATCTTCCTTGGTTTCTTCACTTGCGAACCGAGTCTATATAGGCCTTTTAGGATGCTTTCTACATTTTTTTTTGGGTTTTCACCAACCCATTGGCATTTGGTTTCCATTATCACATGTTTAATTTAAGGGCTCGTTCGGGGTGGTGCTGAGTTTTTGGTTTTTGGTTTTAAAATGCAATTTTAAAAACAAAACGTGTTCGGCAAAAATGGGGTTGAGTTGGTTTTTAACACAATTTCAAAACGGATTTTATCCAGATTTGAAAACCATAAAAATAGGTTTTCAAATTTTAGTTTTAGTTTTGAAAAATTTATTACCCTTCCCGACGACATTTCCCCTTCTCTCTTCAACCTCTCTCACTCAACCATCATCACCTTCCCTACCCCCAATTTTGCCTCTCCCACTCCCAACTTTGGCTCCAGCTCCACCCCTCTGGCTCCGATTCCACCTTATCCGAACTCTACTCCTCCTTCACCATTGGCACCCGCAACAAATCCAAGCCCACCCACACCACCTTAACCGATAACGAATCCAGCATCCGTCTGACTCTAACCCCAATACTCCTCCTACCTTTATTTCAGCAGCTGCCACCTTCTTCTCCGAGTGGGACGGTCCCCCCTTTTAGCCCTCCCAGCCTTTGCCAATCATTTTTTATATTTTTATTTTAAAATTTTTATTTTTTATAATTATTTTATTTTTAATTTTTTATCATTTTCCATCATTTGATGGTAGCATAGTTGACTTGACCTACCTTGCATATTTCCAATTTACAACACCCTTTTCAAATTGAAAACAAAAAAAACATAAAACCAAAAACTAAAACTAAAACCAGTTTTAGTTTTTAAAAATTTTGAAACTTAAAACTCAAAACCATCCCAAACGGGGCCTAAGATTAAGGTTTTGAGTTGTTAGGTTTTACTTAGTTATTCGGAACCCGAAATCAAACTGTGAACAGAATAGCTTTTAAAAAAACTGAATGGGTTTTAAGACTTGTCAGAAAAAAGGACTTAAAAAAATTAAAAAAACGTATTAAAAAAATTACCCCTCGAAAAGTCCAACATATTTTCAAACTATTTGTAACCATATTATATATTATAATATAGATATACACAGGTAATTATATTTTAGTAAATATCTATTTAATTACCCTTGAATCATAAAAATATTTTTCTGTATAACGTCCCTCTTTCAAAACTAATGCTTTGCTGCAGGGTAAAGACGAAATGGTCGGAGTGGCGTAAATATTGGTTTAACGTAAACATTGGTTTTCTAGCCCCAAAAAAAAGCATAAACATTGAATTCTAGTCTTGACGTTTCTGTTATGACGATGAGTCATTTATAGCTGACTCAATCGTTTATGATTGATGACTTGGCTTATTGTTGATTGTTTGATGTTATCAAACTCCCTCTGTCTAGGCTTATTCGGAGATTGGAAACAATTTCTATTGTCATGTTACACCAGCCATCCTATTGAATACAATCTTATTTGAGGTACAGTCAGACATTAAATGTGAAAACATCGATTGAGGATTCTAACTTTAATTTGTTACTTTATGATGAATAAGTCTTTTTTATAACTACAAGTATCATAATCATATTTAAAATATTATCATGTACTAAATGTGAACATATATATCGGAGATTCAAACCTTGGTTTCTAGAGATAATACTTACTGCGAGATACTAAATATAGATACATCTAATGAGAATTCAAACTTTAATTCTCTGCCTTACGAGTCACTGATCCTTTCAGATATAGTCGAGAGATTTATTCTAGGCTTCTTCATTGTTAGGAATGGAAAACAATTATGTATGCCTTATTACACTGGCCCTCGAATTATATGCCCGTCCATGCTCTTTATCTTTTTGTTCGTTTTTTTATTTTCACTTTTTTGACTATATCATGTGAATTGACTACTCTTCCAAAAAGATTGTTAGAAAATTACTACCTCCAATATTTAATATAAGAGTCACTTGACTTTTTTAGAAAGATTAAGAAAATTAATTAACTAATATATTTATCATTTTTTTAAAACTAATTTACCTAACTTATACACTGATATATAATCTAATAATATTTTATAATATATGTTATAATTAAGTAATTTATTTAACATTTTTAATATCTTAAAATAAGTTAACCGACTTTTATATTAAAGATCAAATGTAATATCTTCTAAAAAGTAGTAGGCGATGTGAGGATGAGAAAGAGTTAACATTGGGGAGGAAAAGTGAGAGTGAGAGTGTCGGTGACAACTAATTAACAAGTTCTAAAGATTAACAAATGAGAGGTGAAGGCTGGGTAGCAATGCACATAATGTATTTACGGTTGTTGATGGATCTCCTTCATCACATTTTCTTTTGGAAGAATTGTTTCAACC
>JANTPZ010122019.1:0-45126 GCA_025593235.1 Vachellia pachyceras | reverse complement strand
CAAACTGCACCAACAGCTGCCACTTCTCTATCATCTGGTCCATGATCCAGACCATTGGCAAATGGAATCTCTCTAAATAGAATATTTGTCTGCACCAGAAGTCACAATTTCATCAAAACCTTCAATTTATAAGCTGAAGCAAGTTTTCATTCAAATGATGCTATAGATATGAATGTCATTTGCCATGATAGCATACCAGTTGCAGAAGAAAGTGTGAATCTATGGCATTGCAAATTTGTTGTTCCAATTTCCTATCCATGGCTACTTCCATATCTTCGTCTTCTCCAGTCATGTCATCATCAGCAATCATAGAACCTGACTTATATGCCCCATCGGCTTAGAAGGAAATCAAAAAGTAGGAGAACCATTTTGCTTTGACTAAAAACAGAAATTTAAAACGCTACAAGAACAAGCTAATTTTTTCATCAAGTATAGAAGAGTAAATTCTTCAACAAACATATTTTACAGTACTCAAACTGAAAATTGACAGAGGACTAAATTCTTTGACAAAGATTTTAAAATAATCAAACCAGGGAAAAAATGAGCATAGGATTGAAAACCCTACTTTCTTTAGTCTCTTTATTTGAAGTTTTTACAGATGGAAGTGCCTCCAGTAAATACGTGATAACAGCAGCAAGATCTATGGCCTGGATATGGACAAACAGAAATTAACTACAAAATCATGCAGCATTAAGAGAAAGCACTGAACTTCTAAAGGTTTCACCCAAACAACTGTAGAGATTTTAGATCAAGGGCAAATATGAAGCAGATATCGCATATTTTTGCAAATAAACTCCCTAGTTACCATATCAAATGAACAGTCAGGCTGCGACAAAGCAGTTCCAGCAGTTTCTAGTATATTCCCCAGCAGACAAGCATAGCTAGGGAATTCATCTGATATATCCTTAGGTAGCAAATTGATCTGGTTTTGCACACATTTTGCCATTTGATGAATATAATGCTGGCTTGGCCCCTGTGTCGCAAAATCCTAAATGCCAAAAAAAAAAGAGGAACTATGACAAACCTTATATTGAAAGAAAAGATGGTTCTAAAACATGCGTAGCAAACTAAAACATACAAAGGATTCACCAGCAAGAAGGATAACAATACTGCACGACATCATTAGGCTCTTCTATCAAAGACGAGATCTTTGGATAGATTATTAACCAAAATATCTCTCTCTATAACCTCATTGGTTGTGCAATTTGGTTTTCCTTTACCTCTTTTTAGAGGACTCCATACTATTTGATCAACTTTCCTCACATATGCACCCAATGACCTTCTTTGAACAAGTCCAAACCACCTCAAACAATTTTTTACCTTCTTACCCTCAATAAATGTCAATCCAACTCATCCACCTATATGACCATTACAAATCTTATTCTTTCTTGTATGATCATACATCCATTTCAACATCCTCATCTTGACTACCCCCACCTTATACTCATGTTGTCCCTCACGTTATCATAAAGTAATACATCTTTTTTGCAGCATCCAATTACTTATGAGTTATGTGTGTTGATATTCATTTTTCCAATTGGGGTTTATTATTTCCAGTTGGAGAGTTAACATTTAAAGTGAAGACAGATTGAAAGATATAGGCACCATGCACCAAGTTATATCAAGCATTTGAACATAAAGGATATAATGAAATTCAAAGGGCTCAAAACTCACAAGGTGAATTGCAGATAGTACATAAAGACTATTTTTCATTGATTTTTCCACCATAAATCTTATATTTTTAACAATTAAGAAGGTTATCTACGGTTTTAAAAAAAATCTGAATTCCATAACATTGTCTCTTTTTCTTTCTTTCTTTTTGATTTAAATACCTGATTTCCAGTACTACCAATTAATTTAAATTACAAGGGGTAGCTCTCCCAACATAAGTTTCAATCACAAGGTTCAAAAACCCAACCTCTCAATCAAGTTCTTTTCACTTGGCCAAACAAATATTGGTTTGTTCCTTACTTTATAAAGCAGAAACACATCCTTGATAATTAAAACCTGTTTGAAACTTCTTCATTTTCACTTAATAAGAATTAATAAGAATACCTGTCTTAGGTATGGGAAAATATGCCACAAGAAAGGAATCGTAAGAATCTGAGATGAGAAGCTAAATCTTGGCTCAAAATTTTTGCAGATACACGCCTTCTGACCAATGTGGGAAATTAAAACAATGAGTACACGCTCCAGTGATGATCCTTTTTCATTGGGGAAACAATCTTCCACATTATCCTATATAAATAAAATAGCCAGGAATCATTACATAAACAATATAACAAGGATTTTTGTCATCAAGTATGAGTGAGTGTGTTAATGACAAAGATTAATGAGTAACTTTATCGGCATACTGGCATATTCTGAATGTAAATTATTGATATTTGGAAGATGTAATTTTTTGCCATCAAGAAAAACAAGATGAGTCTTATACGAGGAACGACAAACTCCAACCAAGTAAACATATCAAGAGGACAATTAAATTTACACGATCTCACAAAAAAAAATAAAGGAGAATTGGACTGCAATAAATAGAACGTTACCTTTGCAGTGAGAATAATCTCTCTGAGTAGGGCAAATGCATTGTTTTGAAAGAGGTATCCTACTGTTTTACAGCTCCATGGGAGTGTGGGATCAATCAGCAAAACTAAAACTTCCAGTAATGAGATAGCTGAGGCATTAGATTCCTTGGAAGTCAACAAAAGCTGATCTTTCAACTGATACCTGTCCAGACAAACACTACTTAACCAAGCAAACAATTAAAACCAAAAACTTAAAACAGAAGGATCATTAAAAGTATCGTTCATATATTAACAAGTCACATAAAAGTATCATCGAAACCTAAGGCAAGGACGAGGTATTAATGAAGCAGTAGTCTATCTTTCACAGTCACAACATGTGCCGAACCAAGACAGAACAGAAAAACTATAGCATGTGATAGATTAGGTCTCATGTCATGGCACAGAGTCAAAAGCACCAACTCAGGAGCATAGCAGCATTATCTGCACACAATATTCATTTAAATCTCCAAAGAAGATGACAAGAAATGAAAGGGCAAGAAAGCCTATGAGCCATAACATAAAGAAACCAAAATAAGGCAACAAAGTCAACCTATGATGGTGCATGGCTCGAATACATGTATGTATCAATCTCTTCACCCGGTAGTTCACTAACGCACATGTGGATGAGTAATTCGAACCAGCAAGAAGTATAACAACATCCCCTGTTGCATATGGTCCACCCAGTAAGTTTCATGAAAATACTTGAGCATGATGGCAGGAATCCAAATTACATGATCATTTTTTCTGGGGGAAAAAAGAAGTCATGAAGAGAGAACAAAGAACATTCCATAAATGTCCTCACTGTTGCATGGAAGGCCCAGAAAATTTAAAAAATGCAACAGTTTGTACAGTTACTGAGAGAAGGAAATTAGCAGTGGGCCCCATACAGGAGGGCTCCACAACCCAGTTTCTTTCTCTCATAAACTGCATAGTGTATGATTGCAGCAAAGAGTGCAAATTATGCCTGGCAAGTGTGTGATAAGTTAACTAGCAGAAAAGAAAATAGGTATATAAGTTTTTTACTGCTATCTTTATTGGCGTGTGGAAATATCAAAGGGGAAATACATGAGCAACTTTATAAAATCTGAAGAACAATAACCCAGACTAAAAAAATGGGAATAATGAAAATATGAATTAACAATTACCACTATCTTGAGCAAACTGTAGAAGCAGTTGGCATGGTTTCACAAGAATTAAGAAATCATCCAGATTTTCAGCATTAAAGAAGTAAAGCAATAGGCGAAGGAAATCAGAATCTGGACCAAAAGCATTCCTGAATGCACAATAGATAGTATTAGTCTACAAAATCTAATCAGGCCAATATAAAACCCAATTATAGTAGTCATGGTGCAATGGTGAAGTGAGAAAATATTAGAATTAACTAACTTATCAATGTTTAAAGAAGCTTCAGGAGAGAAAGCAATGAACAATTTTCACTCTTTTCTAACAACAATTCAAAATAATAATCAAACATCACCTGTTTACATTGTGGCACTGCTTGCCGTAGGTTTTGTGGAACTGCTCTCGCACCTTAGACTGTTCAGCTAAGACAGCTTTTCGCCCTCTGAAGCATTTCTGTAACAAGAACCAGTTAATCTTTGCAAGATAGTCATGAAGTAATAGTAATTACCGATCCAGATTTATGCACCTGACCAGCAGCAAGCATACATCAATTACAATACATATCAAACCAGAACCTACATAGGTAAACCCTAAAGTAATGTAATAAAACGTACTGTCTTAATTTAACATGGCTAATGCTGAACACTAAAAATGAACAGTTCCAACAAATATCAAAAGCATCTTAAATTGAGGGAACTCATTTTCTGGAGAAACAGAAACTGGAATTACTTCACTGCAAAAAATATGGCTGGATTGCAGTGATTTTTATTGTTTTATTTGTGGTGGGAGGTGGACTCGAGTATTTTTGCCACAGCATGAATTGCAATACTACAATCTGATTCTGATTGCAGATGACGTCATTTCTGATATAAGGGGTATCGAACATTGGTGAAGCAGCACACATGCTATTCTGGGTTTTTGAACTTTCGTAATCAATAGAATGAGAGACAAAACAACTACAAAGCTTCAATGGAGTATGAAGCCAACAGATCTAAATTGCTATAGCCTAATATTACGAAATTACAATTCTACACTATTGAAGCATGATAAATCAATTAGAAACACAAAATCAATCGCTTTTATCATGTCTCTGCATTGTGTTCCTTTCCGTAGTACAAATTGCAACGACTGACCAACTTGATTGTGCTGAGGGCTTCAATTGAAAACAGGTTACGTTAAATAGCACAGACACTGTACAATTTTTTGCTGTGTAGATGCCATTGACTAGCACTCGGCAGTTAGCACTAGCGATGTGAAGAATGCAGTAGCTTATACTAGCTATCAAACTTGACACATGATTCAGTACTTCAATAAACAACTACCAGAAACGTGAAGTACACCGATTGTCAGATAGAAACCATTTAAATGCATTCAAAACAAAACCTGAATTTTCACTGCAGAAGAGTTTTGCTGGCGCAACCATAAGCGCCGGTTCCGCTCTAATCTCGTCTGCTCTAGGAGCTTTTGCCTATCCCTTTCCTTTGAGCTGCGGCCCCCCAAATCAACACGCTTCCTAGTGGACGGATCGCCGGAGAAGAACATTTTGCTTCTATGTACGCTTGGCCAACTTACACCTTAATTCACATAACAATCGCAGCTCGCAGCATTAGTTAATTTTCAATGACAGCTCTCTAGAGTAAATGGTAAAGTGTTTGGAGAGAAAAAAAAAAAATTGCCCTAGAATCGAAGGAGCTGCGAAGCAACTTCTCTGCGAGGTAGTTGGAAAGAAAATTTAGAATACAATATATGATTATGATCTGGGAAAAATAATTTTTTTAAGGGAAATTGAAAATTATGTCCTAAGTTAATACAGTTCACAAAGAAGCTTTCCGACGTTTCTCTCACTTTCTCGGCGAGCCTGTGTTGGGGAGGACGAAGTCCGCCTGTTGAGGAACGCAGAACAGTGGCAGTCAACCGGACTATATATATGTCAATATGTGTGTGGATAATCGTTTTTTCCTTTTTTGCCAGCATACATACATACATATACATGTATTCATTCCTTTCTTGCAACAAATGTCGTGCACTCATGTTACGTCATCGTCCACGACGTTCCATGGCAGAACTTTCGTCATTTTTCTGGTAAAAATTGAACTTCAGTGCTCACATAATTTATTTGAAGATTCAAACTCGTCCCCGTAACTCAAATTTGCAAATCCCTTCTTATAATTATTTCGTATTCTTCCAAATTATTTGTATCCCATCCTTGTGTGGCTTACTTGATTTAACACTAGAAATAACCCCACCAAATAATTAAACATATTTCGTAAGTACGAGTTTCTATACAAAAAAGTCATGATAGTAAATAAGAATCACCCAATCAATTATTTTAGAAATTAACAAGTAGACAGAGAGAAATATTAATGTTGGTAACAAGCTTCAATCCTTGAGGCTATAACCTCGGTTGAGGAGCAATATCAATTGTTAGGGCCAATTTTCATGAGATTCAGCCCAACTTCAAAGAGGGAATTACAAACCCAATCCTCCAAAGCCCTGAAATTTAGCCCAAATTGCTCAAAGTGAACACCTAAGCTGTGTCGGGCCTGTGAAGTAAGGACGGTCCAAAGGATGCAAAAAATATGGGTTGATGAGTTGATCCATCACCGCTTATCGTATAGGCATAATTCAGACACCAATCCAAGTTTTTTTAAAAAAACAAATCAACTGTTGGGGGTTATTTTCCAGTCTATTCTGTAACTAAAAGGGGGCATTTGAAAAAACCATAAAAAACATTTTAAAAAGCATTTCACAAAACTCATCTCACATGCCCATCTGTAATTTTGTAAAATCACTTAAAATAAGCTAATTCAAACACTTCCGAAGCAATATGGAGTTTGTGGTTCCATTCCCCACTGCTTCTCATGCCCTTCAAATTTTAAAAAAGTTACATTAACCGGTTTTAATATTTCTCTTCTCTGCGGCTATCAAGAAAATGAAGATGGAACGAAATGCTTTCGTCTTCCATTGAATAGATGCACCCGGGTGATTACTAACAATCAATTACTAGTCTATTATTACCCTATCGTTCAAATCAAACAGACAAATCTATACATCTAAATCTAAATGCAATATAAAATCTATGGAGTTACACTATTCATAAAACGACTAGTATTTGTCTACGTTAGACTTCATGATCCACACGCTGGATGCTATTAACAGTGATTGAAGGCTCCACAGATTGTCCTGTCTTTTCCCAAAGACGTTGAGCCTCTGACAAGGGGCAAGTTGGCGGAGGGACGTAGGCAGGTGCTTTCAGAACACCCTTGGTCCCTTCAATAGCCATGCATGCACATAGCGCCGCCGGGGTTGGAATCATACGAGACTTGTAATAAGATGGTGAGGCTAAACGCAAAATACTAGTGCCATGGATACTTCAGCTTCAGATCTTTGGTTCTTCCCTTGCTCATCGCTTCACATTTAGCATCATAAAATAACACCTCTTACCGTTTACATAACGTGCTTTTTTCTTACCATTAATTCCTAGGCAACATCTTCTGATTTAACAATACCCCTCATATTTTGTCGATAATGTGTGTGCTTTAAGCTAGGAGGAAAGATAAATATGCTGAAACTGAAACCTTTAATTTGAAACCCGTAAATAAAATGAATTTCACCAAAAATGTTTGTGGAATAACCAGAGAGTCCGCAATACCTACGCTTTTGAAGCTTATTAGAAATAGAATCCACAAAACATATTGCCCAAACAGGGGGGAAGAATCCACACAACATCCATTCAAAGCTTTGGAGAAAATATACTCGACGGATCTCCAAACTTCACATAACATCTAGATATGACTTGTTCTTGAAGCTCTTCATGGGTGAAGAGTCAATCGATCTCAATATATTTGGTTGCCTCCTGAAAAGCGGATTTAAGGCAATCTACAAAGTTATCACGCCATAACTCTGCAAGCAATGAGGATTTGAGTTAACTAACAAATCTGATCACGTACTAACTGTTCTGAAAGTTGACTGGTTGTCTCACGCACTAACTATTATATAGCTTACAAATCTGATCACCTAAAGAAGCATGAAGTAGAATGTGGTGGCCAGATTCACTGTAGAGGCTGACTTTAAAGCCATGGCAGTTGGGATTTGAGTTATTATGTATGACGATCATCTTAGAAGACTTGAAGTTTAAATGGGAAGGTCAAATGAAACTTTATCATGACAAGAAGTCAGCTATCAACATTGCTCACAATCCGGTTTAGCATGAACGAACGTAGCACACTGCGGCTAGCCGGCATTTCATCAAAGAGAAACTGTAAAGCCGTTATCTGTATGCTTCTTGTGTCCTTACCGGTGACCAAGCGGAAGATATTCCTGCAAATGGATCTTCTTGCATTCATTTTCAGAACTTCTTAGTCATCAAGAAAGGAATGGATAACCGTCTTGAGGAGGAACGTTAAATGGTACAAATATTCTGTAATTAATATGGATTTGATTATATGATTATTAGGATTTTATTTTCTGGCAAAGTGGCAATTATCGGGAATATTGCCCTCTCCTATACCTAATCTTTATCTAGCTTAGTGCGAAATCATCAAAAGCAATTTTCCCTCATTACTTGTCATGCTATATTAATTCGAAAGCTTTGTTTTAGATCTACATATGAGATGAACTCTGAAAATTGAAATGTGAACTGAAGCACGTCTTTATTTTATTCTTTTGCCAAACAATCTGAAACACAAATGCCGTGGTGCAAACGTGGAAAATGGCAAGTGGGATTAATGTTGGAAGTAGGTAGGGGTAGTGATGGGTCGTAATGGTGGAGCGGCCATTGAGGAGGTAGGAAATACTGTGCAATTGAAGCTACCAGCGCCGAAGAGGATTACTCAATCAGAGTCGAATAATAAAGTGCAGATGTAGCCGGCATTTGAATCTCGTGATCGACGAACATGAAGATGAACCTGCGATGAGGAGGTGTGCGATACTGAGAGGAAGGAGGAAGGAGAACAACGATCAAAGTTGGCGGGTGATAAAGTTGGGGTCACCACAGAGGAGAGGCTAGGACGAACTTGGTTAGGCTCCGTCGGCGTCGGAGAAGGAGCCTCCGCCTGCGTCAGAGGGGAGGCGGGGCTTCAAAGAATATGCTGACCGTGGATGCAGTACTACTCTCGGCCTTTAATGTATTTTTTTATTATATAGATAAGTTAAGCTTGAAAACGAAAAACTACTAGCTAAATTAGGGGTAGGCCCCTCACGTAAAATTGATCAAAAAGGAAGTGATCCCTACCACTTGATGGAACATATAAGAGAAGACATATCTACATATGGACTGATATAACTCAACATTCCAACTATTATATATAACAGGTGATGAGTGACTTTAATGTCATGGTGCAATTGAGGAGTAGATTATCTATCCTTGAGCAAAATATTAACTGCTTATAGAGAATAAAAAAAACTTGGATATCATTGAACTGCAAGAAACGGCATACTTCCAACTCTATTTGAATTGCTAAAATCTCTATTGTAATGATTATGACATGTCTAAGTATCCTATGAACACCCATTATCCAACAACCCTGATCATTTCTGATAAGACCGGTATAGGCAGCTTGATTTAGTGCTCGAACTAATGCATCCATATCCACTCTTATTGCTCCACTTGGTGGTTGCATCCAGTATGTGTCCATAGTAGAGCTTCCTTGGAAAATCTAGTGGATAAATTTTCCCTCAAAAATGCATCTTCCATGAGATGGAACATGCACTACTAGAAATTTCTTTCATGGAAGGTCTTGTGGTTTTAAACACGTGTATCTGGTATTCCATAATATCCAACATACATGCGTAAATAACTTTGACCACAACCATTGCCCAAATCTCACCTTATCATGCTAGTATGTGGCATTCCATGAGAGCCAATCCTGTAAATTACAAGAAAAGAAAACAATATATATATTAGGGTTAAGAAACTCTCTCCATATATCTCCCGCTTGCTTGCAATCTCGAAGAGCATAAATGACACTCTCCTCACATTGACATCAGAAAGGACAATCTCCTGTCATTGACAGCTCTCTCTTAGTTTGAATTGAGTTGGTAACGAATCTCTCATAGGTTATTTACCATATGAAAAATTTTATTTTTTTTAGAAATTGATCAATGCCAAATCTTGCTCCAGAACGCGTTATCCACCACATAAACAGGTTTTGAAAGGAACGCATAAGCTTTTTGATGTAGAGAGTGCCATATGGAAATCCTCTCCAAAAAATCTCGTTTTCCCTATCATTTGACCAGGCTTGACCTGAGGATATAGAGCTAATAATAGGCGGAGGGATGAATGTCAACCATTTCTCAACATTCCACATACCACTTGGATGGATGAAATCCATCACCGAATCTTCTGAATGAATATGCTCCATATTATGAGTGGCGAATTTAATAATAAACTTATCTAAAGGCGTCCATAGATCTCACCAAACCTTTGTGGATAGGCCATTATTCACTTTCCTCCCAACCTTTGAAAGAAAACTCTCCCAGACTTCGGTAATAGCCTTTCACATGAGAGAATTCAACTTCCTCATAACGATCGTGGGCATTGATTGCATCCCACAATCATACTTGGCTTTAAGGCATTTGACTTAAAGAGTATCCAGCTTTGTTAGCAAGCCCTGACATAAATTTTATAATGAAGGCTTTATTCTGCAATTCATGGTTTTTGATACCAATATTTGCATATTTCTTGCGTTTCATAATTTGGCTCCGAGCAATTAGGTGTATTTTATTTTTATTTTCATCTTAAGACCAGAAGAAATTTCTACTAGCATTTTCAATCTCCTGAAGGACACATTTCGACAAGAGGACTAATTGCATTTGGTAAAAAGGAACAAGTGAAATAACTACTTTAATAAGAGTTGTCCTTCCAACCATTTTTGAGTACTTCCCCTGACATGATGAAAATCTAGATTGAACCTCCTTCGTCATGTGACTAAACTCTAGAGGTTCGGTGACCTTTTTAGTAAGGAATGTGAAATAAACAATTTTAAATTACATGCATTCTAAATATTTATATAAGCATTATTAAACTATAATCTTTGATCTTATAGAGTAAAGAGAATTTTTTTCGGCCATATTTGTAAGTTATTTCATTCGATTATTTATATATAAATAACTTTACATTTTGTTTATTATTATGCTGACTTAAATTTCTTAGGCATAATGTATATTAAATAGAGATGTGGTTGAATTTTAAAGTAGAGTTAATGAAGTTTAATGTTTTTTTAACTGTGGGAAAAACGGTGAAAGTGATTTATAAACAATATTAGAAAATTATATAATTTTGATGTATTTTTTAAGAAATATGAAAGACATTATACTTGGAAATGATTAACTCAGTGTATAAAGAAAAATATGCTTGACATGGGCGGAAAGTGAAAGTGGTAAAAAGATGAAATTAAATTTTTAACGGTAGATAGACGTTAGTTAGTAGTTTAATTTTTAACGGCCACAATATTATTATTCGTTTTTTTTAAAAAAATAAATAAGCTAAACAAGCCAGGTAGATGTGGAAGAGTGTTATAAGCTGTGGATGGCACATGAGAGGCCTTGAACAATGCGACGGAAAAGTGGTGAATGCAGAAAAGAAAATCGATGAACAGTGGAACGTGTTATGGTTTGGGGGTATCGTTCTCACTTCTCTTGGCACAAACACGCCTGAAGTTTTAGCTCTGCAGCTTCCTCACTTCCTTCTCTTGAACTCCATATATATATATTTATCTCATGCAGATGCAGGTAGTGTCCTAAGACTTTTCATCTTCCTACTAAAATTAAAAGCAAGCAACTAATACTAGCATTAATAAGATTCATTCAAAGCTTGTGTCCGAGTTGGGCTTGAACTTCCTTTTTCTGGCTGCAAATAGTAGGTGGGTGTGGCAAGCAAATGAAGACGACTGGCGTCCATCCTACCGGCAGCCCCTCTCTATCTTTGCATTTCTCCCTTCCGATCCTTTTTCCCCATTTCTTGGTTCTCCGTGCTCTACTGAAACAAGGTTTATATTCTACTGATGAATGCTCGGCAAGAATATCGAGATTTGCGTAACTTTGGTGCTGTCACAGGCTTCAATTTTTTCCATCGAAAAACTCCTCATACGGACAAATAAAATAATGGGTGGTTTTGACAGATCTTGAATCTGTCTCAGAGAAGCAGCCACTAGACGAAGTAGAACCCCGAAACAACAGTTAATAATCCAATTAACTTTTTTTAATCCTTATTTCCATGCCCCGTGACACACAAGAAACATATCATCCCGTGAAACCCCGGCTTCCACTTGTCCCTCCCCCTTCCTTTTCTGCTTCTCATGAACATGAGAAAAGGGACTGCCTTGGGTTGCAACAAAATCAGCTTCGGGCTGCCTGCATGTGATCATAATATTTTGCACCTTTTTCTCCTCTTAATTCTTAAATATTGTCCTACACCTGCCAATGCCATCCAATCAAGTCTCCGGACCCACTCGATCGTGAAGCAATAAACCAGTAACTTGGCGCGTGATAGCCGTGCACCCAACCATTTGCTACGTGTCCTGATTGAAAACCACAAGTGCTGCCATCGCATCCAATAAAGGTGACGAAGTCTTTGGAGAACTCTCATTTTTACGCGTCCAGGACTTGTTTTGGAGCCAATCCAGTAGCGCCGCTGACCGATGTTGCGCTGCAAGAGATGAAAACAAATCCCAAATCCAACATGAGTACGGACTCCGCAAGGAAGGAAGTTAACCCAGCGATTGCGTTTGCTCAAACAGTTTTCTACATTTTAGGAACCGGTTTTGAAAATGAATTAGGCCTAACATGGTGCTCTTTTTTTTAAAAAAAGTACTATTTCTCTTTCTAACTGATCACCAGAGTCCTTCAAAAAGTCGAAATCACAAGCTTCTGTTAAATTTACGATTGTTGATACCACTTGCATGCTTACCCAGCAACTTCAATTCAATGTTCTATGTCTAAAAGGCACCCTCGCAGTCGCTGTATAAAAGCCATCTCAAAACCCTGTTTTACAAGGCAGCTAACTTTTTTTCACACTAAAATTTGCTTAGATAAAGAGATAAAGTCACATGCTGCACGTCTCACTCGTTGCCTTTGCCGCAAATTGCATGGTTACCACAGAGCTAGATGCTGATGGGGCCTTTCGATTCCTTCATTAATTTGCGTGAATGAATGAATGAATGGTCACGAAGAATAACAATAATAATGCAGAAATGATGGGGTTTGTTTATTGGTAGAGTGAGAGAATTAAATAATATCATGTACATGCACATCAGAGCAAGAGGGTCTCTCTCAAGTATTTTCTTGATGTTTGCATCTAATGGAACAGTTTAGATTCCGCCCGTGAATGTTTTATTATTCTGTCGTCCCGCTCTTAATATGCGCTCCTTGCTTTGATGGCCAGAGAGAGCTAAACAACAAAAAAGAGTCACGGGATCCATTTCTTTTGCATCACAACCACATTCACCTAAATTGACACCTGCATTTTATATTCCTCTCTAACCCCACGTTACTTTGCCCAACTGTTAATGAAATCATATCACCCCCACCCTGTTTGTGTGTGTTTGTGGTGTTCGTGGACTACATACGTATGAGCTTGTGATGACCTGCGATGAGCGAGAGATCAGGAATGAATCGCAAAAAATAATAAATTAGTAGCAGAAGATGATATATGTGATTCATGAATTGCCTTCCATCATAGAATATTCGCCAACGTCTATGTAAGAACAAACTAAAACATCTGTATGTGCGCCAGACTTGGTCGCTTATTATTGTTTTCTGTGTCTTGCGAGGCTCGTCTGTAAGGGTTACGTAATACCTTACAATGATTTTTCAGAAGCTTCATTCGTTGGCAAGTCCTTCTCAGGTGAAACCACCGAGTTAGACGTCGCTTCACTCCGCAAAAAAATGCCATAAACACCAATAATTTGAACTGTTCGTTTTGTGGCCGCTGCTTCCATTTCTTTTCTTTTTTTCATTTGTTTCATAATTCGTCTCAGTTCAAGACAGTCTTCAATTTTTTTGATTTCTAAATCCATAGGAACTAACTCTTTTCAGTAGTTAGTCACAAGACACTTGAACTGATTCATGGGATGCAACTCGCCGAAGTGTCATAGTTTTAATAGTCACTCGGAAAGGAAAAGAAAAGGACAATTTGGCCCCAAAAGATAAAGAAATGACAATAAATGAAAGCACGCACCGTGGTTTCAGGGTCATATTCTTGGAAATCGTAGCATCACACTCATAGTAGCTGAACAGCTGAAAATTGCTCAGAGTGCACTTTCTGAATCACAAACACAGAAGAGAAAAATATTTTGAGAGGGCATGAATATGACTAACAATGATTGACGTCTGATTAGAGAACCCCGGGAGGGAAGGGTATGAGACATTGAGATGAGTTATGGTGGACCACAAGCCATTTAATTGTTAGATTGAAGAAATAATCTTATCAGGAAAATGCCCTTGAAGAAGAAGAAACTTCAGAGTCAGCTTCAAAACATTTAACGTCCAACGGGGCTTTTAATTAAAACCGTTCAATTGTTTTCTTGATTGCCAAAAAATATTTCATACGTAAATGTATCTCTTCGTTTTATAAGTATGCATTCATTAGTGAATGTATCAATTGACTATCCTCTGCTGCGGGGTGTTTAGCCAGTGTTAATAGGTTCAAAAGTGTTTAGGAATATAATATTCTTCTAACAAGACAAAAAAAAATCTCATGACCAGGACTCGACACGTGTCAACCTTGTGCTTGAGAAATGATTCTTAGCCATCTATTTAATTCATGCTCTGATGGATATAAATAAGAATCCCCGATTCGTGAATGTCCTTGTAAATGCTTATTTGTTTTAAAGCCGCATTTGGGGGTTACCTTTTCATTCTTCTAGCTATCTCGGTTGAAATCCATCATTTGCATTTGACGCAAAACCTTCTGAGGCTGGGGCTTTTGTTCGTATACAAAGACAACCTCAAGAGCATTATTGTGGTTCCATATTGATACGGACGTTGGTTGAGCCGTTCAGTGACGAAATTCTCAGACTTGGCTCCTTATGGATATCATTCGCGGTTTTCTGTTCATGTGCATTCCTGTGATGCTTTCCTTCCATAATATGGGATACGTTGAAGGAAGAAGCCACCCTCACAAGAAGCAGAAGGAAGTTTCTCATGTTTCTGAGCCAGAAGAACCTTCACCTCCTTCAAATCCTCCCCCTGTTCCTTCTGATCCATACCCAAATGATCCTGGAGATTCCACTTCAAACTGTATTTTTGATGTACGATCCTTCGGGGCAGTTGGAGATGGTTCAGCTGACGACACACAGGCATTTAGAGCAGCGTGGAAAGCAGCTTGTGCAGTAGACTCAGGAGTTATCTTAGCTCCCGCTAATTACGATTTTAAAATCACTTCAACTATCTTTTCAGGCCCGTGCAAGCCAGGGCTGGTATTTCAGGTAATGATATGTGCTTGTTAAATTGCTTACTTTCACATGACATGAGTAATTTTATTTAAAGAACTCACGGAATTGGATTCTATCCTTCCATGTAGTTCACTGACAAAGGATCGATTGTTAACAGGTGGATGGTACTCTCATGGCACCAGATGGACCAGACTCCTGGCCAGAAGCGGATAGCCGCAATCACTGGCTCGTGTTTTACAGACTTGACCAGATGACTTTGAATGGGACAGGAACTATAGATGGCAACGGGGAACAATGGTGGGATCTCCCTTGCAAACCTCACAGGGTAACCATTTTAACCATTCATAAGTGCTTTGATTCGACCCATTATTAACTCTCCCCTCAATGGTTTCTTGCTGAATATATTTGATGTTGAATGAACTAATTCTTATGGTTTGTGAAATGGCATTTCATTTTCAGGGTTCCGATGGAGAAAAGGCGCAGGGACCATGTGTTAGCCCCACGGTAAGCAGTAAATAAGTTAAAATTAAACTCAAGGTTATATTATATTTTATACGCTTGTTTTGTAATTAATTGATTGATTCACGACTCTTGTTTGTAGATGATACAGTTCTACATGAGCTCAAACCTAGAGGTGAGTGGACTCAGAATTCAAAACAGTCCTATGTTCCATATGAAGTTCGAGGGTTGCGAAGGAGTACTGGTAGACAAGTTGTCAATCTCGTCGCCTAAACTCAGCCCAAATACTGATGGGATTCACCTAGGGAACACCAAGTCCGTCGCGATATACAACTCGATGATAAGCAATGGTGAAAGCTAAGGACCTTGGCATCTGATATTATATTATATACGCCTGTTTGTCAACTAACTAGGAACAAAAATGTCCATGATCTGAGCAGGTGACGATTGCATTTCAATTGGACCGGGATGCTCGAATGTGGACATAGAGGGTGTAACTTGTGGTCCCAGCCACGGTATTAGGTATATACATACATATGTATCCTCCACTACCAACTAATCATGTTCATGACTAGTTAGACGTCAAAAGCGTTATTAATTGGTGCTGCATCTCGACTGCAATGTCTCTGCTTCTTTCATATACTATGATAGAACACAGAAGTACACAGTTGGGCTTGGAATTTAACTTTGAGATGACTGTAAAAAGAATTAGATTTTGAACAGAAGCCGGCAAAAGCTATGATAAAGTTTCAACTATCCTGATAATGGTTGAATGAAGTGTGTTATATGTATATTTGGTGCAGCATTGGGAGCCTTGGGGTACACAATTCACAAGCCTGCGTGTCGAATATAACAGTTCGGAACGCGATGATAAAGGAATCAGACAACGGGGTGAGGATCAAGACGTGGCAGGGAGGGACGGGGTCGGTGTGGGGTTTGGGGTTTGAGAACATCCAAATGGAGAACGTGAGGAACTGCATCATAATAGACCAGTATTACTGCATGTCGAAGGGATGCCTGAACCAGACCTCAGGCGTGCATGTGAGGGATGTGGCGTTCAGGAACATAAAGGGCACTTATGATGTGAGAACCCCTCCCATCCACTTCGCTTGCAGCGACACTGTGGCCTGCACCAACATAACCCTCTCAGAAGTCGAGCTCTTCCCACACGAAGGCCAACTCGTCGACGACCCTTACTGCTGGAATGCCTATGGCACTCAGCAGACCCTCACCATCCCTCCCGTCAATTGCCTCAGGGATGGCCAGCCCGAAACCCTCCCAGAGCTCTCTGCATGTGAATGCACCTGACCTGGCTACTTCATACGCTTTGCTTGCTCTGTAATTTGCATACAGCAACATTTATTATATATACATCTTATACACCTATTATACCACATCCTTTTGTTTTCTTTTCTTTAAGTTACAGATTTTATTGATAAACACCAGATTAAAAGATCGAAGTGCCCTTCTAAGTTAAAAAGGAAAATTGAAAGTGGGTGTAGTGTAGTCTTGAAAGTTTAGGCCTGAGATTTAATTCAGATTTCTCCTTTGCTTCTGGTTTGTTTTATCTTTTCATTTTTTTAATATCTTGAAAATAAGATTTTTTTTTTTAGTTTCAAACCAATTAATCGCAAACAGATTAATCAAGGAGTGATGTCGAAGACTGGATCCTGCGAAAACATCGTACTAGATCTGTTCTTCATAATCAAATTGTCACGGCTCCGTTTGGGAACGCGATAAAAAATTACTTTTATGTAAGTTGAAGTAAATATGTAGATGAGATTATCTCGTTTTACGGAAAAATATTGTTGAGCCTGCATTTAACTTTTGAAAACATTATTCCAAACAATCCGATGGTCTAATTTTATTTTTGCCCCCATTTGCGACCTGAATTGAAAGCCAAAGATGTCCACGCTAAGTTTATAGCCGTAGAATTACATGTTTTAACATGATCAATGATAATCTGGGTTGAAAAGGGAGACCCTAGAAACTTGCAACAATTCGATCGCGAATTTGCAAGAATTTGATTCGAAGAATAATCGACAAAGAGGAAAAAAAGGGGGAACAAAATCATTTACAAGGGCATTTCAATAGTTTGACAACAGTAAAAAATCCTTAATCAAAACTCATGGTTGGATTAGGAGTTTGCTAAAAATATAAGCTTAAATTTGAATCTTTGTATTTTAATTGGAGCTTGTTTGGTTTCCATTTCTAGAATCTAGGTTTGGTTTCAAAACATAAGTTTTACTCAAAAACTTAGATTTTTTAGGTAAAAACTTAGATTTTGTCTAAGTACTCACATTTTTCAAAAAAGTTATTTTGTATACAAAACCTCGGTTTGAAACCTAGATTTTGAAAAAACTATTTTCTTATCAAATCATATCCTCCATCCTAATAAATTTTCTCTTTCCTACTATTTCTTTCTTTCTTTTTCCTCTTTCCTACCTACTTTTTGCATCGAACTCCGTAAAATCTAATATCTTTATAAACACAATTTTTAAAACCTAGATTTTACCTCATAATCCGTAAAAACTATTCTCCAAAATATATTCTCTAAAAGTTTATTTTTTCCTTCAATTCCGTAAAAAGGATTTTCAATTGAATCCTTGGTTTGATTAAGGGTCCGTTTGGTTTAATGGAATTTGCCCGTATGGATATGGAAATTGAATTGATTTCCATCTTAATGTCTGTTTGGTACACAAAATTGCCTCTAGAATTGGCTTCCACATGGAAGCCAATTCAACCAAAACCATTGGAATTCATTTCCATATGCTAACTCATGGAAATCTAACAAATTCCATGGAATCATCATTTTACCCCTCCAACCAGCGACGGCACACCCGCACTGGTCACACATGACGGAGCAACCTAGCAACGGCGCAACCCACCCACGATGACACCCACGACGGCAAAATCCATCGACAGCGCAACCCAATCGACTGCGCAACAAGCAACGGCGAGCAAAACCCATGAGCACACACCCCACAACGACGGCACCCCATCGACGACACAACCCACGACGGCGATCAAACCCCATGAGCACACCCCAGCAATGACACAACCCACGACTATGATCAAAATCCATGAACACACCCCACGACGACGGCACCCCTGTGATGGCACAACCCACGGTGACGGCACCCCAGCGATGGCAGATTCCCCAACCATTTGCTTTGATTCCGACATCGGTGGAGAAACATTAAAGGACGACGACAAAGGGGAATGGTCCTCGGAGGTTTGATTTTGAAATGAAAATGTGGATGGGAAGTGATTTTTTTTTGTGAGGGCATGTTAGTAATTTCACATGTTAAATATAAATATTTAATAAAAATAATATCTTACTTTCATGTACATACCAAACACAATTTTAAATTCCATATTAAAATCAATTCCAACTTACCAGATTCTCACTGTAGAAATAAAAATGGAGCACTCAAGCTCATCCTTACCCTGTCATTTTCTTTGATGGCATTTTTTTTAAACGACACGTTATTGCATAGGAGACGATTGATTGCATAGGAGCGTCTTCTTTGAGTGCTAAACCAGGCACGAAGGCGCTGAGGGAACCGCCAGCTGAGTGAGGAACGCCATCTGGCGGATCTTTGGTGTGCTTTTCGGCGAGCGGAGGAAGGACTAGAGGATGAGGCGCCATTCTTGAGCTCATCGGAGGCGACAATAGAGACAAGAGGTGAAGGCTGTTTTTACTTCAAGTTTTTCTGCGCGGGGAATCGAGAGCGACAGGGAGAAAGGAAATCTGTCTCTGTCTCTTATTTTCGTTACCCAATCTCGGACTAGAGGACGCGACTCCCTATTTCAGGTGGCGCTCGTCTTCTTCTCCTTCAAGTGGTTCGTCATCATAGGAGGAGTAGAGGCAAGAAAGAGGGAATGAGCCCATCTGCAAGTGCGTGGACTTGGTGGTAGTTGCCTTGCCACTTGGGGGACCGTTGGTGGGCTTCTCTTTGCCTGTTGAGCTGCTCTTTGTCTCCAACCTTGCAAGCCTAAGGACCCTAGGAATGATTTACTTCCTCGTCAAAATTTCACACTCTCTTCTCCCTTTTATCACTGAGTGAAAGGTTTGTTTCGCTGGACGCCTATTTATCTTCTTTTCCCTAGGCACTTTGTTTCTTCCGCTCCAACTTCCTTTTACGCTTCCTGATGCTTAATTTCTGAAATTACACTTTTTTCCCGTCCTTTTTCTTCACGGGATGGCCTGATTCAGCATGTGCGTGGTAAATTTTTGGCAGATACGCTTGAGCTGTCAGTGAGAAGCTGCATAACTGGGTCTGGACATGGTGGTAGTTGCCTTGCCGGCTCATCGTGGGTAACTAATGTTTTTGTTATGAGAAAATAAAAAAAATGCCTCAACCTCGAGTCCTTGCAAACTGAAAAATATCCTATCCCACCTGTCATTCGTCAGGATATGTTAATTTCCCTGCTACTAGAAATCCTCCCTCACACTCCTTTCTTTGTCCCTGCTGTTAGAAATGCCCCTTTACACTCTATTCTTTGTCACGGGGCACTCTCGAAACAACAAATGGCGAAACCTTCTCAATTGAATACTGGTCAATTTTGGTTTGGAATTTATGCTGAATTTATCGGTCTCATTAAAAGCATAGCCTGCCAAAATCTATCTTGTTATTTTGCTTAGATTGGTGTAGTCCATTCTTCCTATTTCATAAGATTGTGCTTTTATGCAATAACACAATCTGCCAATGAAATTTACTGGGTAAGTTTAATGTTATGGAATCAAGTTGGTTATAGAGCCAAGTCAATAGTAAAAACAATGGATGCAAATTTTTCTCTAATTGTTCTTCTTCTTTTTTGGGTAGGATAATTGCTATTCCTTTTAATCCATTGAATTTGTCATTGAGTTTCTCAAGTGATGTGGAGGTTGAATTTCCGAGGATCAACCACACTATTAAGCACTTTGGGGGCTAGGATAGTTGAACTTGGCCCAACTCGGTGGACCTAACTCCAGACCTAACATTTGGACTGAAATTTTAGGCCCAACTATAAGACCTGTTCAAGTTTGGCTTCGGCCTGAGCCTGCGCAATTTTTTCTTTCCTTTTAAAATTTGTATCATATTCATTATTTATTCTCGTTACCTGTATTCTGTTTTATTATTTCTCTATTATCGGGACATGACAAAATTGTGCCTGCTTACAAAATGTCCTCAGCGATAAACTAATATTAGATTGACCAAAACTGATTTTGTTGGCAATTCTCAGATGGGAACTGCTGTTGAGAATGTTAATTGTGGCATTGTTCATCATGATATGATAATCAAGAAGTGTGATGAGATAGTGAAACTAGCGGAAAAATTCATTAGTTTGGAACAGATGAAGGATCAATTAGAAATGAATAAAACAAAAGGTGCAGAAAATAGATGCCTGAGAGTTGACAAGGCTAGTACATCTTTTGATTCTGCTGTTGAGTTAGACAAGATGGAAGCACCACAAAGCATGTATGTTCGTAGGAACAAGTCAAGAAGACATTCTTCTAGGTCTAGCCGTATTAAAAAATCTCCGATTCAACCTTCAAGAGGGTACAATTTAAGGTCAAAACGTGCACAGGAAAAATCAGATCAGACCCAAACATTCACTCCACGGTTGAATGTTGAGGTAATAACAATTTTTAGGTTTATTTCAAAGGTTTGCATTGAGGACAGCTTTTGTTACTTGCATGTTTAACTTTTTATGGTTTTAAATGCAAGGATGTGCGAAGACACATTACATATAGATTAAATCAAGAGGAGTCCGAAGTGGTGGAAAGGTGGAGATGTCATCCATTTGGCACAACTGAGGGTGATAACGTAAGGTATGAATTTCTGCTGCCATCTGTCCATTTGATATCATCCGTAACCCTCACTTATTTATGACATTGCAGATTCGGTGCTACTTCAGTGCAAGACTCTGGTTTGCTGGCCATGGATATTCAGTGCCTTGTTTACAAAGGTCATCGGAATCTGCATAGATTATGGCTAAACAATAATGTTCGTGCTAACTTGTTCTTTATTCATATAAGCATGGTTATCATGTTATGGAAAGCGACTGTTAGGATGAAAAATTTAACGAAGTGGCAAACTAGTTTCATAATCTTTTTTAAGCTTTGTACCCAGGTTGTTCATTGTTATGGAGAAATACTGATGAAATGGGCTCGCTGCTACCCTGATAAGGAATACACTGATTTTTTACTCTCTCCTTATGCAGGGGTATTGGTTCTTAAACCCTTAGTACTATGTGAATAATATTAGAAAATATTGATCAAGATAGTTCCATGGATTTCAGGTTATAGCTTTGGCAAGGTTGAATGATAGAGATGACCTATGTTGGGTGAAAAAATTGATGAAGGGTCTCCACAATCGAGTAGGTTTATCATTGGTCGTCGTGTAAATTAAGTATTTAATGTGTATGATTGTGCGACCATTTTGTTTAATTTTTTATTCATAGACAACACACACACACATTTCTATCTATTGACCTCTTAGTTTGTGGAATTCGGTGGGGCAGTTACTTTTACCGTGTGTGATAAACCGCCATTACATATTGGCTGTTGCTGATTGTCTTGAGCAAAAAGTGGTTGTTTATGATTCCATGAATAGTGGGAGAGACAAAAAAGATGCAATGAAAGTGGTACGAAATTCTCGCTGAAACTATCATATAGCTGCTATAATACTTTTTGGTTTCACCTTTCCAAATCCTGTGTTGAATTGGATCCAATAATTTTTACCCAGGGAAAGTGGCTGCGGTGGATTTGTGCCACTGTACTTGGCTATGATGATTCACACTCATGGGATTTTATTTATCCAAAGGATATTCCCCAGCAAGTAAATGGGTATTGGCATATTTTGATTTTACGCGCACACACTGACCGTCTACAATATTGTTTGATGCAAGTTTATGTTGTCTTTTATGAGTTAGCCTTATTTATTGCTTTATCTTATTGTCATGAAATCCCCCTCTGATGCAGCCATGATTGTGGTGTGTTCGTACTGACATACATGGCCTCCATTATAATGTGCGGCTCAGTTGTTCCTTTTTCTACGGTGAGCCAACATGAACACCATGTTAATGAATCAATATTACATATAAACAGTACAAGGAGCTGTATGCTGGTAAAAAAAAAAAAGAGAACAAGGATTTGCATTGATCACAAGCTGTGAACGTTGCCGCTTGTATTGAGTTTCATGTAAATCATCCCGGGCTTTATGTAAATAACTATATATATATATTTATAGGAGCCACTCCAGATATCTGTACATTTCTTTTATTATTACAAATCTATGTTAATTTTTAGGAATTTACAACGATCTTGAGTTATGTGCATTTCAGGAGGAAGTTTGTGGTATTCGGGATCGCTTGCTGGTTGAGTTATCAAAAGGCCAATTAGTTGGGTTTTGACCTTGGCGGCTGACTAATTCACAATATCGGATTCTAGTTTACGTCTTATGCGTATGCGTATATTATATTATAGATTTAAATTGTAGTACCATTATGTTTGGACGAGTGACTCTAAAAGTTAAATATGCAGGAAAAATGAATTGTCGTAAATCATTGTCATTTGCAAAATTGTGTAGTTTATATGATTTGCTCAACAGCACTGTCTGGGTTGTTTTGGGAAATCATGTGATGACATCGAAATAACCTAAGTGAGTCCAACATAAGATATTTCACTACCTAGATTTGAGGGAGAATTGGGATAAGTTTCAACAATGAGATTTTATAAATTATAAAACTGATCTTATACATTATGCAACTCAACTTCTATATTATATGTAATTGAACTTTCATATTATGCAATTGATCTTCATGGTAAGCAATTAAACTTTATAATATACAATTGAGTTTTTCTATTTTCTAATTATTTTCACAAATTTTATCCCAACACCGTCTAGTTCATGAATTTTTCATGCTGTATTTAGTTGAATGTGGACATTCCGTTGACATACTCTCACACAATCCAGTAGATCGGAGAGATGTTTGCAAAATCAGTTCTCTTTTTAGAGTTTAGGGTTTATTTTGAAAAATGGATCACTTAACCCATTAATTGAGCAATTTTTTTCTTTTTTATTTGGACAACAGTTTACAAAATGGTTATTACCAAGGACAAAATTAAACAAACCCTAAATTGGCTTAATCAACGCCACCTAATAACTTTAGTATTTTAATCAATCAAACACGTGCCAAAAATTTATCAAAACACAGAAATTCATAAAACATTGGTCTGTCCAATTTTCCTCAGAAATTGCTTTTGGATTGAGCCTTAAAGAAAAAGATTGAAATGTAACAATCATACATTCGGTATGACAGAAAGTGATTAGCAGGGAACAGCTAGCAGCTTACACAATGTACGCTACGCAAAAAGATGAAATGCGATCATGCAATAATGATCAATGATGCAATGCGAAGATTCACATCAAGCCTGAAGTGTGGAGGGATCTACAAGCAACATAGCTCTTCAAGCTGGTTTTAAGTAAAATGTTCAGGAAATACGAAAATATAATCATTACAATGCAGAGTAGAAGGGGAAAACTGTTCTAAAATACATATATCTACACTTCTCATAATACAATGTCTCAAACCTATCGACAATAAATAACATCGCAACCCAAAATGTTCAGATCATACAAACAAATCAAAATGCCTGAAACTAATGGTAATTTGATTCTGAAAAAATAAAAAAAAGTTTTCTTTCGACTTAAACACATTTTAAAATAAATAGCGGTTCTACTTCTCCATATGAAATTTATCATGAATACACACCATTGAAAATTTAAAATCACAAGATACCTATCTGGATTGCTGGAAATACGAACCATGCTCAGGAAAAGCATTCAAAAACCTCACCATGAGATGCGAGGGTAGAACTTGTCCGTCTATGAGCACATGATGGTATTTGTCTATCAAGGACAACACAATTTTTTGCTCGTCAATGTCTATCAAGCGACCTGTATGTCCACCAAGACCACGGCAGATGGTTTAAAACGCATTTTTCATCAAAAGTCAAGAACATAAAATCCCAAAAACAAGTCATTTTTCATCACTCTGAAAGCAACTTCTAAGCATACATCATATTAGTATGTTTTTTTGACTGAGAATATTTTAATTAAATAAATGAATTCAAGTCAACTATGATTATGCTAAAACCAAATTAAAATGTATTCCTGTACATAATTAAGCCTTACCTAAATCTGTCTCCAGTTCTTGATCTTCTACATCTCCCTCTTCAATTATGGAACTATTTTCCAATGCCTCGGCAGCTTTAGCATACCTATTAAGAAATTCTTCTTCTGTTTCTTCATATTCCTCAGCCTCGGAGTCCTGCCATTCATAATGATTTTTATGTTTATAAATCAAGCAAAAAAGAGTAAATATGAAAACAAAGCATGATGCGCAAAAAACAGTTGCTAAGGAACATAATAGGAGGTCGAAGGGTCATTTAGGGTTACTTTTCTTGAATTATCGATCAATCATCTAAAAGACGCTTTCAAGTTTCACCAGGTATCATATACTTCCAAGTAAAGGCCCTGGTTGGCCACACACACATACACAGAGGAGAAAAAGGGTAGGAGGCCCCCTAACCTCAGAATGTGCTACTGTGCTACAGACAATACTTTTAAAAGATGTGAGATATAAATGAAGAAACTAGAAAAGCAAACCTCATCATCATCGTCTAAGTCACTGTCACTGTCCCCATCGTCCTCATCATTTTCAGATTCTTCAGCTTCTTCCTCTCCTTTCCCTTCCTGCACTACTTTCAATCGCACAGATACATCCAAAAGTTTAATAAAGCAGTCCTGCAAAGAAACAGCGCCTGACTTCCCTTGTCTCAAAAGTTGCTCGATCAACTTGGCCAGCGTCATCACTAACATTCACCAAGAATATAAATAAAGGTCAAACAAAATTTAGCAGCATCCTCATTTCAGGATTCCCAAAAAATAAAAATCACACAGTTGATGCAAATAGATTTGACCATATAGAATGATTTAGGCAGGATGAGAGCAAAACTACAGACAGAAGCAATACAATGGAGTCAATTTATGATACTGCTCAGTCAAAGAAAATAAATTGATCAAAATAAGGTCTGAAAGCAAATTACTTACCAATTAACTTCATATCGGATTCAGTAGTCAGACCAGCCTCAAAAGAGCTATTGGATATATGACACAAAGCAGATGCCCAAATTGCAACACCTCCCTCTTCACCCTTCTCCAGAATACCCTCCACAGGATCAGGATAACACAAGTAGCATGAGGAAATTGCAAGCAATAAAGGTTTCCACAGTGAGCATGGCTTGCTTTGAACTTCTCTGAAACGAGTGAAGGCTGCCCAACTAAAAGCAACAGCCAATGACTGCTTTATACTTTCAGTTTCAAGTGTGTAGGTTGGACAATGTAATAGTAAATGAACACAAGAGCAAGCTTTCCATGTTGCAGATGGATATTGCAAAATAGCCTCGCTAATGAAAGCAGAAATGCTCTCTATTACTGAACGTTCAGGTACAGGAGGAGCTGGAGGGGATGGCATCTGTTTCACAAGAAAGTTTTTCAGCCCATACTTCTGATCTAGATTTATAACTTCCTTAATGCAACCAAAAATTGATAAATCCTCCGATTCTTCCCAAGCATGCCATTCTGCAACGACATCAGCCCAAACTGACAGCAACTCCATTACTTTAAGTTCTTGAATCAAATGATCTCCAGTAATAGACAGCATAACAAATCGAAGCAATGTAGACAGATCTTCTATGCATGATGAAGGGGTAGAATGCTGCCCTTGTTGATCCTTTTTAGATTCAAACATGATAAGATATTTTTTAATGAAAGTTTAAGAATGCTAAAATATGATGCAAAGGATTGATTAATGAAAAGTTTCCATCATCAGACAACAATAGAGAAGTCTAATCAGTTCATAACATATCGCATAACAAATTGTAAAAACTCTGCATTTGAGATGGTGCATCTGGCAAAGCACAAATGAACCTTGTAAGAAAGTATGAAAATATCTAAGGATTTTCAAGAACAAAAAGAAAGTCCTGACAACATTAAGTGATACCAACAGTCGTCTAAGGTTTGGAGCATTAACCTAGAAAAATAAAAGCCAAATCCAATTTTGGAAGGAACCGAAACTAACCAATGTGTATAGAGGTGCAAGCCAAGCCTGTTGCAAGAGTTCAGCAAAGGCTCCACAAATTGCAGCCTGACCAGAAGCCCATTTTTCAGGAGACTGATTTGAATCTGATTTTAACTCTTCAGGCTTAAAGCTTTCCCAAGTATGAGCCATCACTGCCAGTGCTGCTAATGCACGTACTACCGCCTATTTTTCAGAGATACTCCAATCAAACATAGTAATCATTACCACTAACTGTTGTTGGCATCTTCAGATTTAAATTCTTTATATCAACATGCTTTCAATTAATTGATATTAGTTATTACTCGAGAAATAACGAGTAGAGGTTATTATCATCCAGCAACAAATAAATAATGACCAGTAAATACCTGAGGCCAAGGCTCCATATTGGGGATTATGCATTTTGAGACTTCACCAACCAGAGATGAGACGAGAAATGGGATATGAATTGCAATTTTCTCATCTCCAGCTTCTATCACAGAAGTAAGAAGCTGATATAAGATGGAGCTCTCACTATCATCACTTCCAATATTGCCAATTACTACTTGGAGAAGAGGCAGCCGATCAGGTGGCATGTAGTCATTCTGAAAAGAAGAGATAGCTGTGTGACAAATAAGAAGAATATTACACATCCATGGCCCACAATGAAACAGGGATCCAGAAAATCACATCAATGAGTGTAATAATTGCCCCTGCAGCAGAAAACCGCACAGGATAGCAAGATAGATCCTGCTTATCTGGCATGACCAATGCCTTGAGCAATTGAGAATATACATCACCACTCATCTCCTGAAATAAGATAGAAACTAAGTAGGATTTATCCAAAATGTGTTGAAAATTATTATCACATAAAAGTCAGAAAAAAGCATAAAGCTACAATATATTTGTAAAAGGTTGTGAAAGTATGATTAAGGAATTGTATTACTTCTGGTAGACAGGAAGCCAGTTCTCCAAGTACCCAGTTTGCACTTGCAACCAAATATGGTGGGCACACAGCCAAAGTATACAATGGTAGAATCCGTGTTTTAACCAGATTTATTATATAATGAGGTTCTTGCTCCCTCAGAAACTGTATAAGCAAAAGCAGAAAGTCAATTTTCTGATATGAATCCAAATCCAGAAACTGGCCATTGGGTGAAAAAAAATGGTAAGATGTCCTTACATCTTGTAAGCCACCATATGATATAAGAACGCCAAAGTAACTGCCATGGTTCATGTCATAACAATAATCAGATATGATAAAAACAATGCTTGAGCTATTGAAAGTATATTTAAAAGAAAGAAAAAGAAAAATCAATAATCTAATATAGACACACATGAACCATTTACAGAAACTCACTCATTTAGGATCCTGTCTTGAGACCAATTAGAATTGGAAGGAATGGGAAATTTAGACAAAAATGGAAGCACTAATAACTCCCCCATGGTGCGGAGATGATTGCTTCTCCTTTTCTTTTCACCTTTTTTACGTTTTGTTGAAGCTGATAAACTCTCACTGGAAGCTGCTAATGGGGGCCCCTGCAAGAATTAATGGCAAAATGAGTTGTAGTAATAACAAAATATCATAGTCCAATGAACTTTCATCAGGTGGTGACCTTTGACATTGAAATAACTCCAAGTAAGTTCATTGCACTTTTTCTGGCTGTGAATAAATCCTCTCTCCATCCAGAAATTTCATCCTGAATTAAAAAAAACAGAGAGTTCATAAATAAATAGGAAAAATGTAAAACTGTGACAAAAAGATCATTAAGTTTCATACAATTTCTGATGGGTGGTTCTTTCGAAGATACTCATCTGCATCTTCTTCCCACTCCGACACATCCTATGCAAAACAATTTCATCATAAACTCAAGCGTCCTCATTAAGCAACACAATATTACTGGCTAGTAATAAAGAAATCTCAATGAAGTTTGAAAATTTCCCTTTCATTTAAAGCTTTCTAACTGTTCTTCACCAAAAAGGAAAAAAAAAAAAAAAGATTTCTAACCTTCTCATTCATCACCAATGCTGGGAAGATTGCAGAGTTCAACAGAGACATAAAATGTGGTGAAACTAGCCGCCATCCCTGTAAATGAACCATATAAAAGTTGAATATTTCAGTGAAGATATAGATCATGGAAAGGGCAGTTCTAACAATTGAAATTACTTTTTAAAATAAATATAATTTGTTATCTAAAATTAGAACCTGCAAATACAAAAACTATGATGAAACTTACCGGCCCAGTCTCCAGTACATGTGAAATTACATCAAATCCTAAGGACAATATCCTCTCTGACATGAAATCAAGTTTCTGCAAAAGAAACATAACTACATAAATTAGTCGTCCCAAAAAAGCAGGAAACATAATAATTAACAGTAAGGAAAACTCAAGTCCAGAATCAGAGAAAGTTGCCAAAAACACACAGTGCAGTAACATCAAGATACAGCAGGAGACTGGAAAACGATGGTGGGTTGAAATTATATCAATTAAGTTTTTTCATGAGCAATAATACCAAAACGCAGGCAGCCAAATAATTGGAAAAGGATAAACATTGCATTGTTCAAGGTATCAAGCTAACCAGTGCCACAGTAATAAGAGGAAGCATTAAAGAACTTAATCTTACACTGATATTCTTGCTAAAATTGACGATGTTTAGAACACAGTTAAGGATATCTGGCATTAACCTGAAAATGGAAGCGATGTATTTCCAATTCAATGTATGTCAACAAAAATAATTACATTCAATAAACAAAAGTTGTTAAGCACCATATTACTTATCAGAATGCTTCCGGTGACGGGTGATAAGAGAAGAGAAAATAAGTAGACTTCTTTTTCCTGTCTTCAGTCTTGACAAGTATCCATCTTCTAAAGCAACGATACAATCAAATCTCAGAGAACCCAAAATGCTAATCAGGTCACGAGTGAATGAAGGCAGTAGAGGGACTAAAGTAGAAGGGATATACGACCTTATCTACAAGGGTTTCAAATGATTTACAACAGAAGTGAGGAAAGGAAGTCAAGAGAATATTTATAAAAAATATAGAGGATGAACCTGAAAAATAACAAAAGAAAAGAAACAACAAGAGCTATAGCAAAGGTCAAATAGCATGAAACAACAGAGAAAACTGAATCACAAGAGTTAATAATAATCCATTGCACAGGGAAGGACCAATGGCCAATCAGCTTTAAGTTAACTGAGAGTAAACTATGAATTTGCTCTCAGCTTATGAATCTACTCGCCTATACAAGAAAGGGAAGCATATGTTATCTGGTGTCACTACCATGCAATTATGGCTGAAGAATGTTAGATGGGACAAGTGCGGACCAAAAACTAGTTGCGTCCAGAACCAACTATAACATCTAGGAAAGAGGACTTATCGTAAATAGATTATTCCAAAATAGCATTATTGCAAGTAAAGCAGGAGGCAGAAGATCAATGCAACATATCCTTATGATATTAAAAAATTTGTAGGATTTGGATCCACTCTAATTGAATAGTTATGAAATGCTTGCAGACACTGACTCATTTACAGATTCTTGTTCATCCAATATATAGATATCAAACCATTACTTACAGCAAAATGTAGGCATTTGCAGACAGTAAGAAGGATTTTCTCTGTTTCTATATCTGCTCTGTTATCAGTTGCTAAAGCCTGATTCATGCGCCACAAAATCAGAGATGCACAGCTCATAAGACATGAAAGCAAAACAAAGAAGAAACACGGAATACCTTTTTAACAAATTGATGGAATAATTCAAGCAAAGGCACAAGAATTTCTGTAGCTATAAGCTCCAGCTGAGGTGGTACTGGCTCCTTGGCAACTTTAGGATTCAGAAAGTACTGAGTTGAAATATTCGAAGATTAATTTTGGCCAAAACATGAAAAGAACATCATATACAATTGTTGTCACAATTTCACGCTTCTCAAATTTTTCGCACAGGTAATGTAAACATAAAAACTTTCCAATAAAGTCTAGGAAGTCTGACTGTTCATCAAAATATCAAGAAACGGATTAGCATCAGAGCACAGCCAACTAACGGGATGCAAACACATGATGTGAATTACATCTGCAAAAGAAATTTTTTATATACTGAAATAAATTAAAAGCAAAATACTATTTCAGATCACATAATTGGAAGAAACTCACAACTCCAGATATTTAAGATCATAAAATTAGGTTTTCCATAACAAGGAAGGGTCATTTTCTTGTTAAACAAATTTTTTGTAATAGATGATACATTAAAATAATAAAATGGGGGAAAGAAAAAGGCAGATCCAAAATCATGCACGCAAATATATTGAGCACCTGGAAAGGTCTAAGAAGTGCGTGAAGAATGATTAGGGCATTGATGGTGTTCCACTTAGAGTTTAAACTGTTAACAAGATTGCTATTTTGAATAGCAGAACGAAGATTAGGCACAAGATCTGGCCACAAATTCTCCTTAACAAACTCAGCAACAGCGATCACCCGGAACTGCCACCAATGTAAAGCTCAAATATGTAAGCAATCTTACTACAAAGATGCAATAAGCAAACAAGAGTGAGCAATACAAACGAAGTATGCATACCACTTCAACTAAAATTTTCACAATAGAGGGTTGAACTTGAAGCAAAGCTTGAATCAGCTTATCCTTAAACTCCTTGCTCACCTTGGAAGATGCACGGTCACTCTCAATGTTCCGCCGAGTGAAGTTCTTTAGGTACGCAGCAGCAGAAACATTCAGACCTTGACTTTCCCCTCCTATAAATATGCGACAAAAAACAATTCACATTGAGACGGGAATGAACGAATTGATAATACATAGGCTCCAATAGAAGAATTACATTAAGGGATACTTCAATATAGATGTTAACATTACATCCTGCGGTCAAGGTCAGTAGCTCAAAACAATGACTATAAAAATTCTTCAACACATGGAACTAAAGCGCCATATTGTTTAAATGAGCAAGAAAATTAAATTACGAATTTCAGAGTTCAGAACTTGAAAATGAAAAAAAAAATGAACCTGAGGCAATGGAGAGCAAATAGAAAGGAAAGTTTGGGTTAACAGAAAGACGATCGAGCGAATCGGTGGCAACACGAATTGCGTTGTCGTCTGAACTGAGTGTCTGCTGAAGCAGCTGAGCGATCTGCGTAACCTCATCCATCCTCTCGGACTTGTCACTGAAACTCTTGCCGCGAAAACCCTATAAATCTTCTTCAGAAGCCGTTGGCGGGAAAATTAATAGTTCGCTGGAGACATCAAAGTGCTTGTTTGGGAACACCGTTTCCCAAACAGTACATGTAAGTCGAGATAAAACTATTTTAAAATCTATAAAAGTCATCTCAAAATTTATTAAAATCATCTCAAAATCTATAAAACCATCTTGAAATCCATAAAATACTTCAAAATCTGTAAACTCATTTCTCCTAACGAACTAAATTAGTTTTTTTGCTGAGGATATAATATTTTTTAAATTTTTAAATTTTGGATATTTCTTTCGTTTTTTATATTTCTTTTCCTAATGAGGTATATCACATCCATAATATCCTGGTTTTTCTATATTTGTACAATCTATTCCAAAGTTTATTCCTTTCCTTTTCATTTATTTATATAATTTTATTTTTCTAGCTTCACTACATCTTTTATTAGGATAATCAAATAAAGATCTTTTTCTGTGTCCTAAGGTATCTACAAAACTTTGTTGCATTTGATGTTATTTTATTATTACATTATTCTAATGTTCTAGCATATCTTGCCCTAATGGATAAGGTAATTTTTGATAAAATAAATCTAAATAATATTGATCTTCTATAGAATTTTGTTTATCTATTTTATAATAATAATTTTCAAATTCACAAATGTAAGCATTTAAGTTTTCTTTATCAATTTTGCATATACTTAGATTTATTATATTATATTTATTTCTATTTATTCTTTCTCTTTGTGGTTTGTTCTTATTTCCTAAAATATAGTCTCCAGAAAAATTATTTCTTAATACTATTTCAAAAATTTTTAATATTTGTACAGCTTTATTTTGTGTAGAATCTGAAGCATCTACATCCATAGTGTATAGAGCATTTTTAATAAAAAGTAGATAAAAAAGAAAAAGAAATAAAAAAGAGGAAAAAGAAAGTTTATTATAAGAGAGTGTGTGATTTGATAAGAAAATATCCTTTTGAAAATCTAATTTTTGTTACAAAACCTAAATGATCGCTTGGATCCTCTTCTCTAAACCTAGATTTTGTAGCAAAATATAGTTTTTAGCAAATACTAACATTTTTTTTCAAAATTTAAGTTTTAAAAAAGCTATTTTCTTATCAAAACGCATCATCTTTTATAATATTTTTTCTCTTTCCTCTTTCTTTCTTTTTCATCTTTCCTACTTGTTTTTTTGTCTCAAACTCTGTAAAAGTCAATAACTTTTCAAACACAATTACCTTTTAAAAATATAGATTTTACTTCAGAATCCATAAAAGTTATTCTCTCAAAATTTATTCTTCAAAATCTAAGTTTTATCTTAAACTCTGTAAAACTATTTTTCGTCAAATTTCCTGACAAACCTTAAATTTTAAAAATATATAAATATTTAGATAAAATCTAAATTTTTGGGCAAACTTTAAATTTGAAAAATAGCTTACGAGCCCTTGTAAGCCGAGCCTTTTGGAAGTTTGGATATAGATGAAAACCAACAGAATTCTGGAGGGTCAAAAAGTAAATAAAATCATAGCGAAATGGGATGGAGATGCGGGGTATCGAACCCCGTACCTATCGCATGCAAAGCGAGCGCTCTACCGTTTGAGCTACATCCCCAAGCTACTGCAAACCACGACTGCAATATTTGATTTAGTAAAAGAAGAAACAAAAATAATCTTATGACCAGGTTAGCCTCATGCATCATTGTTTAAACAAACTGACAAAGTAAATTGATAACCCCATAACTTATGAATAATGCAATCATATCTTTTATACTCTTTCAGCGAGGAGAAAGGCCATAGGTCTGTCCTGTGATTACCAGTAATCCCACTCAGAGTGGATTAAAGACATTTAAGCCTGCACAGTGAGCTTTCACTATTGGGCCATGCGTTCATATCACCGGAAGCCAAAACATTTGGCAAGAATTTTGGGGTAAATTATTGCTGTTGAGGATCCAAGCATGTTCCCTTGTTACATACAGCGAGGTGCTGAGGTGAACTATTCAATCATGGCAGGTCCCAAGCGAAGGATCATCAAGAAGCTCAACATGGTGGACCCAGACGAGAAAGACCCTGGAGGTGGCCACCTCCCTTCTCAGGTTCTTTACATTCTGGGTCCAAACAAGAAAGTGTGCTGAATTAATTTTGAGAATCGGGAGCTTTTGGTAATCCTCAACATGTAAAGACTAAATTCAAACACCAGATATAATGTAGGCATATATTTCCGGTGCAGTGACAAAGGAAGCAACTTGCTACGCCTAAAAAAGGTTTAAATCGGAAGCTTTTTCGGTATGGGTAAATAAATTGTTGGATAAAGCTGAGTAAGTTTTTCATGTACCCTGCTGCAACTACTCGAATCTCTGCTGTGCTGGAGGCATCGAAATTCAAGACGGAGCACGTAGAAATATAAAAGGCCACGCATCCTAACGACGACGCGCTGGATGAGTGTTCACAAAAGGAACTCGCTGTTCAGTCGCTTTTCATCATTTTTTTCAAAAAGTGGATCCCAGCAAGCCCTGGCCTGCATCCAACTTTCAATAGCTGTGCGAGTAAATTACGGACCTTTCTGTACCTTTTTTATGTAAAAATAAATAAATAAATAAAATATAACTGGGAACGCAAATTCACTCGTCTTCTCCTTCAGCTCCTACTGTTGCCTGCCCGCATGTTCTATGCCCTAACCTTGGAGAGCATTAAGATGTAACAGAATCAGAGAGCGAGAGACAGACACGAGAGGTAAAATGCTGTGAATCATTGTATTGTATTTCATTTGCACTGTTTGTATTACAAGACTGCCATTTATATAATAGTGGTACAGATCATTTAAAATATTCTATTGGGCAGGCTTGTACATTGTTCAATGGTGAGAGTATGATGAAGCATAGCGTTAAGTCTTGGATTGTTGCTGTGCTTGGGCCTGATGGTTGAGTGTGGGCCTTAATGCTCTAACATCCCCCCGCGAGTCGACAGGTAAAGGATGGACTGTGAGACTCGAACGAAGGTGGAGGAAACGGTGAGTTACAAGAGGTTTCGTCAGTAGATAAGCTAGTTGATCACGAGAAGAGATAATACCAATTCGAACATCCTTGGCTGCAACTCTTTCACGAATAAAGTGGTAGTCAAGAGCGATGTGTTTTGCTCTTGAATGGAAGACAGGTTAGTAGCTAAACAAGTGGCTCTAAGGTTGTCGCAATATAAAACTGGAGGATGAGGAAGGTGGATCCGTAGTTCACGTAGCAGCTGCTGTACCCAAATCAATTCACTTGGCGCATTTGCGAGAGCCCAATATTCAGTTTCAGTGCTCGAGCGAGAAACATTTGGTTGCTTCCTAGAGCTCCAAGAAATAAGATTGGAGCCAAAGAAGATGAGGTAGCCAGCTGTGGAGCGAGAATCAATCGGATAGCCACCCCAGTCAGCATCCGAGTAAACTGTAAGATAAGAGGGCGCAACAGTCGTAGTGGTAGAGAAGAGAGTGAGAGGAGTTGAACGAGAGATGTGAAGACCATAGTAGTATGTACCACAGAGATAGCGAAGAATTCGCTTAACAGCAGACCAATGATGGATAGTGGGATTATGCATAAATTGACAAATCTTGTTGACAGCATAAGAGATATCTGGGCGTGTGAAAGACAGATATTGAAGACTTTCTACAACGCTTCTGTAGAGAGTGGGGTTTGTAAAAGGGCTACCACTATTGTCTAGTTTGTAGTTAACAGCCATAGGAGTTGTAACAGGATTAGAATGAAGCATATTGGATTTATGGAGAAGATCAAGAACATATCGTTGCTGAGACAAAATAATACCAGTAGAGGTAGGCATAATTTCAATGCCAAGGAAGTAATGGAGATGGCCTAGATCTTTAATACGAAAGTATGATTGCAAGGTGTGAAGTAAATCCATGATGACCGTACCAGAAGAACCAGTAACAATGATGTCATCAACATAAATAAGAACATAGAGATGACAATCTGAGGAATGAAAAATGAATAGAGAAGGATCAGACCTTGAAGCCAGGAAGCCGAGCTGTAGAAGGCGATGACTTAGGCATGAGAACCAAGCTCGTAGGGCTTGTTTCAGACCATACAGAGAACGATTTAATTTGCAGACATAGTTGGGGTAGTCAGGATGTATAAAGCCTGGAGGTTGGTTCATGTAGACAGCTTCATCAAGAAGACTATGAAGAAAAGCATTTTGAACATCTAATTGACGTAGTGGCCATCCACAAGAAACAGCAATGGAGAGGATTAAGCGTACTGTGACCGGTTTGACAACCGGAGAAAATGTTTCAAAGAAATCAATACCAGGCTGTTGATGAAATCCTTTGGCGACAAGACAAGCTTTAAATCGGTCAACTGAGCCAGACGGAGCATATTTTATATAAAAGATCCACTTGCAACCCACGACATTTTGGGAGGGAGACGGTGGAACCAAAGTCTAGGTTTTTGTGTCCAGAAGCGCTTGAAATTCATCTGCCATTGCCGTTCGCCATTGAGGAGACTTCATCGCTGCAATTACAGAGGTTGGAACAGAGACGGTGACAGTAGCAGAGAAGGCACGTGGTGGGGACCACCGAATGGTACCATCAGTGAACTGCTTGGGTCTGGAAATATTAGCCTTGGAACTCGTGACCATAGGATGAGTAGGGAGATGATGAGACGGTGGTGGGGAAGATGTAGGGAGGCTCGAGGAGGAGGAAGAAGAGGAAGGGGTCAAAGTGGCAGCAGAGGGAGTCGGTGTGGGTACAGGGGAGGCGGAGAGGGGGCTGTCTGGAGGTATGGTAGTGGGGTGGGTGGGATTGTCAGAGGAAAAGGAGGATGGAGGACACGTGTTGGTATAATGTGGTTGGGAGGGAATGGGAGTGTTTTGTCTTGTATGGTGTGGGCCTGGATGTTGGGCCTGGAGGATTTGGACGTTAGGTGACGGGGAGTAATGTTGTGAGCCAAGAGGTGCATTGTGGGCTGAAAGAAAAATTGGAAGAGTGGTAACTGGGCTAGAAGGATTAGGGGACGGTGATGATTGTGAGGCAAAAGGGAATAGAGTCTTATCAAAGCGCACATCGCGCGAGATGTAGATGCGACCGGTATGAGGGTGTAAGCAAAGATATCCAAGATGATGTGGGCTGTAACCTATGAAGACACACTGAGCAGATTGAGGTTCAAGCTTGTTTTTAGTATAGGGCCTTAAATTTGGCCAACAGGCGGATCCGCGGGCCAGCCCGTTTTCCCAGTAGCGGGCCAGCCCAAATCAGCCAGCGGGCTGGAAAGAGTTGGGTTGTGCAGCTCGACTCCTGGCGGGCCAGCCCGCCATTTTTTTGTTTTTTTTAAAAATCATTCCTCATCACTAGAGCATTATAAAAATTCAATATATATCAGAAGCTTGAAATCTTAACATTTTATGCAAGATGTGCTAAGCAAGCAGCATTTGGTACCTATTGCTGATGAGATCTTCCTCTCTCATTGCATTAATGAACTCATTCTAAAACAGAGAGAATTATGCAGTATTCCGCTGTTGAGATTGGTCCTGCCAAAAAAATTATTTGCTTTAGTAGAAGCAATAACATACGACAATTTAGGTATTAAAACAAAACCAGCAAGAACTTCTGAAATGTCAAACATAAAATATCGTACAGTATCTTCTGTTTCAATGTCTTTGTCTCTTCCAGTCAAAAAGCAACGACTAAAAGCATATGGCACATCTTCAAATTTGGAGCACAGCATCCCTATAGTCCTTATCTAAAGATGCAAGATGTGACTAGGAGATTAGTGAAACAAAATCCATTTTATCATCAGAGAATAGAACTTCATTCCTATTAGAAGAAAATACCAATTTTTACATGTTGGGAAAGAACAATTGTAATGATGAGTTTCATGACCTAGCTTGTTCTGAAATACTGCAACAAGTACAAAGTCAAATGCTACAATAGATCTGCTACTGACCTCACCCAAATGGCTGAAGGCTCCAATAATCCCACCAAATACAGTTGAAAAAATGGAATACCATATTTGAGTATCCATAAAATATACATGTATATCAATAAAACATATATTAATGATATAAGAGGAGTTCATAAAACCATAAATCCATTCCTTTAGAACAACCTTGCAGGGGGAAGCTTGGAACCGATACATATAGACCTCCAGTCTTCCATTCAAGTCAGAAATGCACTTAAAGAATAAGACATGAAACAAATTTTTGAACTTATATAACTTCAACTTTTTGGCACATGAAAATTTTAATCATTTAATCTTAGCAAGCCATCAAACCAACATCAATAAAGAGGAATACCTACAAGAATTCACAATACATAATGTCATAATCCACAACCACAATCCATAATCCACAACCATAATGTCATAATCCACAACCACAATACATACAAGCCATAGTCAACACAAACAAAAGCTAGCATATATTCAAGATGAAATAACAAGATTTGAAGCAATTTCTGAAAGTAATGAAACTTCCTCCTCCTTTTGCTCAACTTCATCTGCCACAAATAATGGACAAGTGAGAAGTCAAACTTAGCAGTTTATACTTTAAAAAAATGAGTATAAAAAAGATGAACGGATAAATATTACCACTACATTGAAAACCCGTAATCCAATTACGGGTACAGATAAGAGCTTGAACGTTTTCTGGAAGAATACAACTTCGATACTTTGTAAGAACTCGTGAACCAATGCTAAAGGCTGATTCACTAGCTACTGTAGTAATTGGAATACTAAGAACATCACAAGCCATCTTTGCAAGAGATGGAAAATGAGCTACGCTATTCTTCCAGTATTCCAAAACATTGAAAACTACAAATAAATTAGGATCAAGAGTTGCTTCTTCCAAATAATAATCCAATTCAGATTTTCCAACTGTTGAGGTATCTTTACTCTTGCATTTAAGATAATCCTGAATATATAATGATCAAAATAAATCATTATTAAAGTTATAATGAAATCAATAACAGAAATAAGTATTTAATAATAAAAAACTTACAGCAAAGCATTTCAAGTAGTTGGAGGCATCACTTTTAGCTGAAGAGGAAGAGGGATAACTCGTCACTGAATGCGAGGGCAATTCAACATTTAAATTAGAACTTAAGGAGGAGGGTCCAACAACTGCAGATCTTGAGGATGATCCCATGTCTTTATACTCACTAAAGACATAATATAACTTGCTCATTTATGGGACCAACTTGATCATAAACAAACTTGATGACATCAAGCTTCAATCTTGGATCAAGAATTATTGCAATAGAGAGAATATCACTGTAATCACTCCAATATTTGTCAAACTTGCCAAGCATTCTCTTAGCCATGTTTCGTATTACTGGATCATCATGATCAAGATGTGCTTTCAACATCACCTCAATTTTTGATATCTACATGAAATACATATTAGAAGTGGGATATGAAGACCCAGAAATCAAGTTTGTTATAAGTGCAAATGGTTCCAAGAATTCACGCATCACATTTGCTCTAGCCCACTCGTCATTTGTTGGACAATGACGATAATTACTATCAGTGATAGTTAAATAAGAGAATGCACGGTGATATCTAAGTCCAACTTCAAGCATTGCGTACGTCGAATTCCATCTAGTAGGTACATCTAACTTCAAACCCATTGAAGTGTCAATACATCCAACATGCTCAACACATTTATTGAAATTGATCATTCGTACCTGCGATTGCTTCACATATCTGATGCTCTCCCTAACCTTATGCACAGCTGCCATAGCTACATCCAACCCCTCATGAACTATGAGATTCAATATGTGCGCACAGCATCGTACATGAAAAAAATTCTCCATTTCATATCAAGCTATTACCCAAACGCAACCTTTCTTACAATAAACTTTGCATACTGTCATTTGCAGAAGCGTTATCAAGAGTAATAGAAAATACTTTCTTCTCAATACCCCAATCAATCAATATCTCATGTGCCCTAGTGGCCAATTCAACTCCAGAGTGGGGAGGATCCATCTTTGAGAAAGAAAGAATTTTTCTATTCAGGTTCCATTCATCATCAACAAAGTGTGCCGTCAAGCAAAGATATCCCTCACCAGTTATTGCCGTCCAACAATCAGAAGTTAAGCATATTCTACCAGGACTATTAATTATCATATTCTTCAAAATCTCGTTTTGATTGAGATAGAAACTCCAAACATCTGTGACAGCAGTCTTTCTAGTAACACTCTTGTAATCAGGATTCAAATAGCTAAGCAAATCTCTTATTCCATCATACTCAACAAATGAATAAGGAAGATCATGTTTAATGAGAGTAAAAGCAACCTTTTCCCTAACTTTGTTATGATCAATTTGTCTAGATCTAACATTCCCTACTTGATTTAACATCATAACACCAATGTCTTTGTATTTTGGTAGTAAAGCACATACATTTAAATGACGACGAAGGGTTGAAGTTCCATAATCCTTGCTTCCAACTACATATACTTTGCCACACCCCTTACATGTTGCCTTTTCTTTTCCATCTACTCTAGCTTTAGTGAAATACTTCCATACCTTAGAGGTAGTTTGCTTTTTCCCTTTTTTATTTTGATAACCTTGAACAGAAGTTGAAGGTTGAGGTCCTGTAGCTTGTGTTGCCTGATTTTCCACAATTGTTTCAGCTGGGTTACTTGGATCAACATCCATTCTTTTGTCCATATCACTTTCCATCTTCAACTGAAAAAATATATAAGCATAACACATTTAGTACATTTAGGTTAGTAGTCAGAAATCATTTCATGGAATGAGAAACTAAACTATCAAAAAATTCCAGCTTCATCAATCATACACCATTTTGGAACCTGAATTTTCCCCTGCCTCATTCCTTGACTATTAACAAATCAAGACTTAATTCAGAGAGAGAATCACAATTTCAATTTTAAAAGATAATCACAAATGCATTAATTCAGAGAGAGAATGGTTGATCCCTACTAGGTGCTATTAGTAGTAATCTAATGAGGAACGGGCAGGACCTAGGAGCCTAAGAAAGCCTTCTTCATAGGCTAATTGAGTTGTGGACAAATGGTCAAACTTATCGGCTTCTCTCCAATCATTCAAGATTGCCCATCCACCCCTCAAAGGTACATCATTTCTTTCCATTTTCTTGTTCATATTCATATTCTTTTTAGATTCAGAGGATCCATCCATGAGATTTATTACGGATTTTCATGCACATTTCCTTCCCTTCCCATGCTATTGTATATATATAAAGGCCCCTCACTCTCCATTCCTTCTGGTATTGTATATATAAAATCCACCCCTTCAAATGCTATTGTATATATTTTGGTTTTGAAACAACACCTTGTCATTCCTTCTAGTTTATGGGTTCGTTTGGCAAAGCGGTTGAGAAGTACTTATGGGCTTATTCACACAAGCCGAGGTAAATATGTGGAGGAGATTGTCTCGTTTTGCGGAAAAATACTGTTGAACGTACTTTTGGGGTGTTTGAACGTTTTGCCAAACACCCCCTATATAGACTTGGTCTATAATTTAAAAGTGCATAATTAGTGTGAGAATTTTATTGATGTATGTAGCCTTATAAATCATAAACTCCTGCTATAACCTTAACAAGCATTTGATGCCAAACGCTCAAACTCACATAAGTTTACTCTTCACCAACCCAAAAGGATTTCTAATTCCTGGTACTTTAGAAATGGAAACTTTGGAAAGTTTTGAGGACATTAAAATTTTATAATATGAATATATAATATGAGGTTTATAAGATTAGGGTGAATAAAGGGTTAGTTATTAGTTGCTATTTTTACATATGTTGAAATGTAAAAGAGACGATGCTAAGAGGAATGGCTGATATAAGAAACAGAAGAATCTAATGCTAAAGTTATAATAGTCATGTGATATCCAAGTCAGCTATCAACTCACCAGTCACCACCATTCACACTACTCTCAATCTCGAACTCTGGTTTACCTATTATATAAGGCATTGTGGTCTCATTGTATCAGATACAAGCCTTGTGTCTTTAACTCTCTTACTTAACACTTCTGTAGAAATATGCAGAGCAGAGGAGGCTAGAAACTTAGCAAACTCTACCAGTTTTCACAGACCAACATCAATATAAAGACTAAAGAGGAAATAAACCTGCTACGGTGTGACGGCGAGTCGACGACCTCAACGCTGAAAGCTTCGACGGATGATGAGACAGATGAAAGGCAAGGTGCCGCACAGCTGAGAGAGCTCGGTGGAAATGGAAGACGAGAGTCACGAGACGACGAGTCGAGGAAGAAGTCGCCGCAAGTAGGAGGAGAGGTCAGAGCTCAGAGGAGGACGACTGGGGGGATGGTCGACGATTTGGGAATTTAGGACACTGAAGAGTGAAGTCTGAGTCTGTCACTATCTGTCTCTCGGTCTCGGTCTCTTTCTCAGTTTCTCTTACTCTCGGTCATCCAAAGACTCGAAGAAAATTGTAATCGGGTTTAGTTGAGAATAATCGTTCAAAGGGGCTCAAATGCTGAAGAGTGGGTGAGGGGGTTCGGTTAATGAGATACGTGGCTGTTGAGAAAGCATAGGACCAATAGTGACGTGGTGTTTTTGAGTGCTCTAATAGAGTAAGACCTTTTTCCATGATAGTGCTATGGCGTCGCTCAACCGTACCATTCTCTCTGTGTGTGTGAGGACAAGTTATTCGGTGTTGGATGCCAATGGAAGAGAATAATTTATGCAAGGGACGGAATTCACCACCCCAATCAGTCTGGATTGATTTTATTGAGTGAGTTAACATATTTTTAGCAAGAGCCTTGAATTGAAGGAAAATCGAATAAACTTCATTTTTGGTACGCATGGGAAAAAACCATATATATCTAGAAAAGTCATCTATAAAAGAGACATAGTATCTAAATCCTTCAACAAAAATGACAGGGGATGGACCCCAAACATCACAAAAAATAAGTTCCAGAGGTGATGAGGATCGATGATTAGAGGTAGGTGACGGGAGTCGATGGCTTTTGGAGTTTCTGCAAGCTGAACACTCAGAGGGAGTTGTCATGGTTGAAACTGGAAGAGAATTGTTGGAGATAATGGCTTTGACAATGCGAAGAGAAGGATGTCCGAGACGATTGTGCCACTGAGCTAAGGAGGTGCTTACACCGAGACATGCACTTATGCGAGGAGGGAGACGAAGACTATGAAGAGGGTAGAGATTATCAACACTAGGTCCTTGAAGGAGGATTTGATGAGTGTGGGAGTCCTTCACAAAAAAACAATTAGAGTGAAACTCAAAAAACACATTATTATCAAAACAGAATTGAGAGACGGATAAAAGATTTTTAGACATTTCGGGAACATGAAGTAAATGAGAGAGAAGGAAAGTGCCATGGGGAGATGAAATCTGTCCAGAACCAGTGTGTTGAATGGAAACTGGGTTGCCATTACCAACAAATACTACTTCTCGGCCTTCATAGAGATTGGAGTGGATGCTAAGCTGGGAAAGATCAGGTGTCATGTGATTTGTGGCACCTATATCAGGATACCATAATGTATCATCAGATATGTGAGAGATGGCAGAGTAGTTGGTGGAGAAATGTGGATTAGTGGGAGGTTTGTAGTGTGGGTTATAACGATGGGGACAGTGTGAAACAGTGTGGCCTGTGTTTTGACAAAGAGCACATGTGGATAGAGAGGGATATGTACGACCTGGATTTCTAGGTGAAGGAGAGAAGCGGCCAATACCACGACTTCCTCGGCCACGACCAAAAAGGTAGCGTCCTCCACGTCCTCTGTAAGAAACTCGTGCACCACGAGGTCTCGGCGTTGGTAAAAGACCGAGAGAGTGAGCAAAATTTGTTGTAATAGGTAGAACAGAGGGCTGATTGTGCTGAGTAAGACGGGCTTCATAGGTGAGAATGTGGCTTAGAATTTCTTCAGGGGTCAGTATCTCACTGCGAGTGGTTAGGGAAGTAACCACTGAATCAAAGTCTGGACCTAAACCATCGAGGAGATAAATGTTAAAATCAAGGTCAGAAACAGGATTTCCAGTAGCTGCAAGAGAGTCAGCAAGAAGAGTGGCTTTTTTATAGTATTCAGAGATGGATTCACCTCCTTTCTTAAGGTTAGTGAGCTGCTGATGAAGTTGAAGGTATTTGGCCTGAGATTGTTGAGAAAACATTGTTTCAAGAGCAAACCACATAGCTTTGGATGTTTTGTGACGCATAACCTGTGCAATAAGCTTTTCTGATAGGGAGGAAATAAGCAGGGAGAGAACAAGCTGGTTTTGTTCAAACCATTTGATATAGGACGGGTTGGGGTGCCATCTGGGAGTTTGGGAGGAGGAGGAGGATTGGAGCCATCAATGAAGCAAAAATACCGCTGTCCATAAAGATAGGGGAGCATTTGAGCTCTCCATACAAGATAATTTTCAGAATGAAGTTTAACAGTGAGAAAGTGAGAGACATTGGATGGTTGTGGGAGAGGTGGTGGATTATTTGAGGAGCTATCTGAGGTAGAGGAGTGTGAGGCAGGGCTTTTGGTAGGATCTGCCATAGCTGTGAGGCTACGAGCTCTAATACCATAATAGAATCAGAGAGCGAGAGACAGACACGAGAGGTAAAATACTGTGAATCATTGTATTGTATTTCATTTGCACTGTTTGTATTACAAGACTTCCATTTATATAATAGTGGTACAGATCATCTGGAATATTCTATTGGGCAGGCTTGTACATTGTTCAATGGTGAGAGTATGATGGACCATAGCTTTAAGTCTTGGATTGTTGCTGTGCTTGGGCCTGATGGTTGAGTGTGGGCCTTAGTGCTCTAACAAGATGCAGCAGCCTGAGCTCCTGGAACTAGAGCCGGTAATATGGGCGGCCCGGTGGGTTCGGGCCGGCCCGTCATGGGTTTTGAGCCCGGTGGTCCGGGCTCAAAATACCCATTTTAATATGGGTCATAATTTACCAAACCCAACCCATAACCGGTGGGTTGGTGGGTTGGGCGGGCCGGCCCATAATTTTTTTTCTATTTTTTAATTTTTTAAAAAAATAATATAATGAAATTTTTTGTCATAAGTCTAAAGTCCTAAATCATAAAAATACGTTACAACATCATAAAGTTCAAAATTTAAACCCTAAACATCAATACCTCTACCGAATCAAAGCCAAAAACAGGGATCCCAAACAGTATCTTTAATTAAAGATAAAAATATCAACATCTATAACGCATCAACAACAAAAGTAGAGGATTAAACTCAAAAAATGTTTGATCTCATAATTTTGTCCTGTAAAATGAACCAAAGCAAGCTACAAACCAAATGAAAAAAAAGAGCAACTCAGAAAATACAAATGCCACAGAAGAAT
>JANTPZ010122017.1:0-24222 GCA_025593235.1 Vachellia pachyceras | reverse complement strand
GGAGGCTTTTTCTAGCTAATGAGTCTGCAAGTTTCTCCTTTGTTTTGGGAGGCAGCAACTTTTTCCAGATGCTTGCCATTTTTTTGTTGGGGGGGGGGATGTTTGTTCCTGCTATGTCTTTTCTAGAGGCGTCCCATGTGAATTTACTAAAATAAGGATAGGGAGGCTTTTTCTAGCTAATGAGTCTGCAAGTTTCTCCTTTGTTTTGGGAGGCAGCAACTTTTTCCAGATGCTTGCCATTTTTTTGTTGGGGGGGGGGATGTTTGTTCCTGCTATGTCTTTTCTAGAGGCGTCCCATGTGAATTTACTAAAATAAGGATAGGGAGGCTTTTTCTAGCTAATGAGTCTGCAAGTTTCTCCTTTGTTTTGGGAGGCAGCAACTTTTTCCAGATGCTTGCCATTTTTTTGTTGGGGGGGGGGATGTTTGTTCCTGCTATGTCTTTTCTAGAGGCGTCCCATGTGAATTTACTAAAATAAGGATAGGGAGGCTTTTTCTAGCTAATGAGTCTGCAAGTTTCTCCTTTGTTTTGGGAGGCAGCAACTTTTTCCAGATGCTTGCCATTTTTTTGTTGGGGGGGGGGATGTTTGTTCCTGCTATGTCTTTTCTAGAGGCGTCCCATGTGAATTTACTAAAATAAGGATAGGGAGGCTTTTTCTAGCTAATGAGTCTGCAAGTTTCTCCTTTGTTTTGGGAGGCAGCAACTTTTTCCAGATGCTTGCCACCTCAGCTGAAAATTAGCTTTCTTATGCTATGTGCGCATGACGAGAGTAAATCTTTTGTCAGGGAGTAACACTGAAGTGATTGGAATTGACACTTTTTTTGCTATCTCAGCTAAAAAAAAACCTACAGGATCATTGATAGAGTCCAACATCAGTTTCATGTGTACTCTAGGAGGCAAAGAATGAATAACTGGTAGTTTATGAATTAGTTATTTTCAATCTTATCCTAAGTTGTAGGTAGGGATGGTAATGCGGCCCAGCCCGCCCACAACCCGCCACCCCTAATAGGTTGCATATGCGCAGCCTGTCAAAAATATTTTTTTTTTAAAAAAATAAATTCCTCTTTCTCCTTTTTTACCTAGTTTTTCCTATAAGGTTGCGTAATTACATGATTATCTTTTCAATTCTATCAATAAGTTTTCCATAATTTCCTAAAAATAGAATTTAATATTACTTTTTTCTTTGTAATAAAATATTGGAATGAAAAAAGCAAAAAAATATCATATATATATATATATTTAAAATTAAAAAACCCGCCCCCTGGTGGAGCCTGAACCTGCCTTACTTTGGCGGGTTGGGTTCAAACCGCATTACCAACTCTAGTTGTAGGTGCTTATTGAAAAGTTAATAGCACTTCCATGTTTTGAGGGATTTGAAGCTAATATCAGTTATGCTGTCAAAACTATAAATATGATATTATGTATTTTGCCTGGAATGAATGAATGAAAGTATTATTTAGGTATTGACCCTTCTTTCTTTCCCTAGAACTCATATTCTAGTTCTAGTCTCTTTCCTCTCTCCCTTCCTTTCTTCTTTTCTCTCTATTACTTTCATTCATCTTGCCACTTCACTAGGATTACAGATTTTGGTTCTAGAGTTCCTCTCCTTCTCTACTCTCTCTTCCCTTGTCTCCTATTTCTACTTCTATTATCCAGATTCTAACGATCAGATTGAAATTTCAAACAGACTATATGGGTCAAACTCTTAGGATACTTCTCCAGGTTTAATGTTAAGATAGGAAAGTTATCTTTACATTGCTTTGTTATCCATCTTTATCATTGGGAGTTTCTCTTGTAGTTAAAATCAATCCTCATATGATTTTAAACAAAAGAAAACATACAATGCCAGTGGATTAGATGGCAAGTTTCTCTTCATTGGTGTGTGTGTATTTTTTACTTTAACCTATGCATCAACATCCTGCCTACGTATGTTTTCATATTTAGGTAGAAAATTATTTGATCGAATGCTTTGCCCAGCTTAACTCATTGAATGTATGATCGATGACAGTTTTTATAATTAATAGTTGCCATGTTCTATTCACTAAAATCTAAGATAGTATTTTCTTGCTTGGATGCATTGGGGAGAAACTATGTTTGAATTTTCATTAGATCAAACCACTTCCGGATTAGAGTATGGGATGTTCTTCAATTTCTTTTTCTATCAGGATATCTCCCTCTTTTAGTAGAGTTCTTCATATTCTATGCTTTATATTTGATTTTTAGACTGGGTAGTAACTACCAATAAGATTACAAGAGATTTTGGCAATTTCCTTTATAGAATATATGAAAATAGCTTTCCCATATGAAGATTCCTTCTATAGTTATATTTTGCCTTTGGCAAGGGTTTCTCTTCTCATGATTGATATTTTTTTTTGGTTTTCCTCATGATTGATATTGAAGCAAATGTAATATGAGCATTATTAGTTGGCAGTTCCATTTGCATAAATATGAGATGAAAGCTGTTGATATTTGCATCCGTGTTTTGTTGTTCTGGGAGCTGGTTTGAGATTACCATGCATGGCATTGTTTGCGATATACTAAAAATGACTTTTTGGAGGAAGAAAATATGCCCTACAGGGGCTTAATAAGTAGAGTGGCAGTAGAGTCTCCTACTAATCAATATCTTTTTCCAAGTTTTGAGGGCATTTTTATACAATCATTGTTGGTGCTCTGATTGCTCTGCTGTGGCGCTTCACTGTTTTTTATGGACATTAAGTTATCAGAGAAACATATTCGCATCTATTCTTGAGTTATGAATGGATTGTATTGGCATCTTTTTAGACCCTGTTTGGAACCACATTTGGAAAAGCTAAACGTGCGTTCAACAGTGTTTTTCCGTAAAACGAGATAATCTCCTTTACACATTTACCTCGTAAATGGTAAAAGTACTTCTCCACTGCCTTCCCAAACGGGTCCTTAGTCTGTATTATTCTGCAATCTCATTGGTACACACAAGGTTCATAATTATCTTTTGCTGCTTGTTAAAGCCTATCATGGCTCATATTTTTATTAATTTATTGTGGCAGGCTGGTCAATCGGTGCATGTAGCTGGTTTAATGAGATTGGATATAGAGGAAACATCCCTGGATTCTGTTTATGTCACGGTCTGGGCATCTTCTTTACTTCCATTGCATATGGGTAAAGTAGAAAATGCAAACAAAATTTTGCAGGACCATTTTGGGCGCCAGCTACAGGTATTTCCTTCCTCAGCTTACTACGTATAAAGTAGTTCTTTGCCCATGGATCTTATAAGCTGACTTAAAATACTTATGCATCCTCAAGATTTTTTGTTAGTGGGCATCTTAAATAGCTGCCTTCTGCACCATGTGCTGGCGAATTGTTCACCTATCATTGGAAAACTGTGCTCTAATTTATCAAAAGGGAGGAACCATTTTGCGGATACATATACTTATACTCAATTTTTAATTTGGTAACTATGCTTTTCCCCCCTCTTCAGTAAATCCTTTATCTTTGCTCTATTAGCACCATTTGCTTTCGACAGTGGTGAACCATGCTGACAGAGCAAAGTTAAAATATTTAAAAAAAAAAAAGACAAAAAAAGCATAGGCCCCAAATTAAAAGTTGAGGTAAACAATAGCTACTTGCAAAATGCTTTTCCCTTTCAAAAAAAGTTTTCTGCCTTTGTAGAAGTACTTGCTATACAAATTTCTTAGAACTACAATAAGCAACTGCCAAAATATCCTCAAGTTGCATGTATAACTGTAAGAGGCGATGATCGATGAGCACAATATATGATGCGTTATGGTTTTCTCACCAATTTAAAATTTTGTGTGTAGCCACCAATAGGGGAAAAACGAGTTCAAGAGCTGGGGAGTTGGGTGAGAAGAGAATTCCATGTCAGGGGGGAAAGTTGGGAGTCAAGTTCTGTAGACATTGCTATTGCTGGCCTTGGCTGGTTTGCCATTGGACTGAAAGGGGATGCAGTAGTAGGTGTTTGGACATATGAAGGAGTTGATGTTGTCCTTCGCAATTCTTTGATTCCTCATAAATCTCAAACTTTTGAAGTTGCTGGCTTCTCAGTCTCTAAGATTGTCTCCAAATCTGACCGAGCTTTAAACAAGTCACACCAACCAAGTGACTTAGGTGTCTGCTTGGGGGAAGTGTTCTCAATATAGGAAATGGCACATCAGGAATCGTAGCCAAACCAATTTGAGCTGGAAAACTTGCGTGCACCATGCGGCAAATATTTCGCCTGCATGAAAGGAACAAACAAGGCATGTACACAAGACATAATAGATTAGTGTGTTCATGCCTCTACATGCTAATGGATTGGCTTAATTATTAGTGATTTGATGGAATAGCGTTTTATCCAGGCATATAAGTACCAATATCAAGATGTATACGATAGTTGAGTTGACTTTTGGGAGAGTTAATCTTCTTGTCCTTCTTGTTTTTTTAATCGTTTTAATTCAGTTTTTAAATTTTAAATTAGTGCAGTTTATTTCATATAGTTTTGACTTGGTTGTAATTCAGTTTTTAAACATCAACTCAATACAACTCAGCATTTATAGTTTAATAATTTAAAATGTTAGTCTCTATATCTTAATATATATATTTCATGAAGATAAGAAAATAATGCCTTAAATTGTTAAAATTATGGATCAAGTTGTAGTGAATTAAAATTTGAGGGTTAAATTTCAATTGAATCAAAATTTTATAAATTAAATAGAGTCAAACTTTAAAAATCAAGTTAATGAAATCATAATTATAAAGATTAAAATATTAATTGTCTTATTAAAAAAAAAGATTACTTTTATCTTTTACTTTCCGTCTAAGGGGTTTCAATTTGCTTTTTATCAAAGGAAATACACCACCAGAACTCTGAAAACTCAAATTAAAAAATAAAAAGTAATAGAAATCAGCAATGAAAACTCCCTCTTCTCTATAGTAAGCAAGAGAGTTACAATAGCTTTATGTTGTCGATAAAACCCTAGAATAACATCGAAAGCAAAATTCAACCTTATTTGCCATCAATTTCTATAGTTAAAGCCTATTACTAATATGTTGGAACGCATTGTACTGCCGTCTTTTAGGTTTGATTTGCCTCAGCACTTAAATGGCATATACTATTTTAAAAATTGTGCCATTTTAAGAAGAAACTAAATCAGAACACATTATATGTATATGATTCTAAATTATGAGTTATAACAGACATCATAGAAGCCCTCAACCATCACCTTATTTGGTATATAGACCATAGAACTAATACTCTAAGCAAGTTTCCATCTAGCATTCCTAAGCAATCTTGCATTAAAGTTTGTCTTTTCCTTGATGCCTCTCACTTTACTATATCCATGCCTGTTGCACATACATATGAGTTGTTTCAAGAGATTTAGCGAAACAAACTTTGACCGTATTAATCTTAGAGCTTGTTTGGTTTCTCTTTCTAAAACCTAGATTTGGTTTCAAAACTTAGGTTTTACCTCAAAACATAAGTATTGTTTAAGTATTCACATTTTTAGAAAAGTTACTTTGAATACAAAACATAGGTTTTGAAAAAAGCTATTTCTTGTTAAATCACATCATGTCTCCTAATAAATTTTCTCTTTCCTACTTTTCTTTTTTCTATTTCATCTTTCCTACCTACTTTTTGCCTTGGAGTCCGTAAAAGCCAATAACTTCCTAAACACAATCACCTTATAAACCTAAATTTTGCCTCAGAATCCATAAAAGTTATTTTCCAAAATATATTCTCCAAAGCCTACATCATATAAAATGCAAAAGCTATTTCATTGAGTTATAGCCTTCTATGTGCCATATATAGACCAAACCGAGTTGTTAGGAGCTCAGTGTATCACATATCAACATGCCAATTTCTTGTAGACTAAAAGAAATATATTGGTTGGAAATAGAATGCAATACAATAATGACTACGGTTTGGGATGACTTCAGATAAATATTATATATATAATTAAATATAGATTAATATACAGTGTCCAAAATACCCATATCAAATAAGAAAATTCTATCACCAAACAGAAGGAGGAGATTCCAACCCTCACTTTTTTTTTTGCTCTTACTCGATTCCCACCTCGAGTTGCCTGGGGAGTACATTATGGACTTATGGTTGAAGAGGTTCACTGTTGCAGGAGTGTTGTCGGCAGTGATTGCGTGCGATTAAGTGTAGAAAGACTATGGAGGTGGTTAAGATAAATTTCTTTTATCAGTGTAATCACCTTTACATTATATAAGATTGTTGAGATATATTAGGGATTTAGTTAGATCTACATTATTAGGAATACAGTTAAGATTATGAATATATCTCTAATGTATAAATACTCTTTGTGGGTACATCAATAATCAAGGTTTTCATATTCCTTCTATGATCTAATATGGTATCAGAGCCATTGTTGATATGATGGTTGTGCGTGAAGCGTCTAGGCAAACGTCTCTGTCTCTGTGTCCATTCACGTCAGGAGAACCTTGACATCGGGTTCCAGTCTTTGTCTCCATTCATGTCAGACTTTGTTCGTTCCAGAGCGTCTATGTCTGTTCTTCAATTCCAAGTTGTGCAGCATTGACCTGCCTGATCATCACATGCACCCCACAGATAGGTTCAGGCAGTCCCGATCAACCGTTCCCCAGAGTGTCACCGCTGTCCAATGAACGCGTGGAGTACAAGCACCATCTGAAGTTTCGTTGACTTTTTCACGTGTCGGCATGTGATGCCATTTTTTGACGAGTTTTCAACAGCGATCCACTTTTTCGGCTTCGTCTCCTCATTTCCATCCTAGCCCTGGAGATTTCATGCACTGGTTTGGAGGTTTCATCTCTGGGCTCCTTCTGTTTGGTACTTTCGGTTTTTTATCTTATCTTTGGCTAGCTCTTACTATAGCTCCAACGGTTTTTTTATTGTCTTTGGCTAGCTCCTGCTCCAACAGTTTCTGTCTTGTCTTTGGTGTTAGTGTAGGATTTGACTAAGAGGGGGGTGAATTGGTTGTTTTTTAAAATTACAAACTTAATCACTAAAATTAAATGAAGTCACCGATGAAAGAAAAAAGAAGATGACACAGTAGATTTATCCTGGTTTGGTCCTCCTGACCTACGTCCATTCCTCAGAGATCCCCTGGGATTTTCAATCCACTAATCAACAACAAATAATGCTCACCCAGCCTTTACAATGGAGATTCACACTCCCCCTTAAAAGCCCACTAAAACAGAGTCTCTCGTGCTCAGTTTTCCGACTCAAATTCAACCCAACACATTCAAGGTCCCAACCTTGACTATCTCACAAGAATACAACAAGGATTGAATGGATAAACTCTCTTGTAAGAGTGGATAGTCAAATACTGAAGCTCTCAAAAAATGATTTACAAGATGACAGAAGGATAGTTGTAGATAGTAATGGCTTAATCAAGTTCGTTCGACTTATCCCTTCTGTCTTTAAGTCTTCTCCATTTATATTTGAAGCAGCATTCATTAGTCGTTACTTTGTAGTTGCAATAGCCGCTAGAGAGAAGATCGTATCCGTTACTCACTGAAGCTTTGTTAGTTCGTCTATCATAAATGCTTCATTCAATGCATTAAACGACAGTGGTGTAAGTAATAAATGCTCGTCTTCATTCCTTAGACAACCTGGGTTGTTCCATGAAAGAGCTAAAGAGCATTTATGAGAGCAAATAATATTCAAAATGTCCCAGCACGAAAACGGAAAGCTCTGGTACTCGCTATGCGTAGCTATGTCAGAAGCCATGTTAGAGATAGAGAACTCGAGTTCTCAACATCTCACAACTCGAGTTCTAATACGTTGAGTTTAAAACCATATAGTGAAACTTTCATTTGTAACTGGAGTTTGCAATGGAAGTTCTGAAGTATAGTTGAAAAACTTTTATTTAAAACTTGAAGTTTTTTTGACCAAAAAAAACTTTAAGTTTTGATATTAAGTTTTGAAGTCCAGTTGTAAAACTTCAAGTTATGGAAATAAGGGCTCGAGTTCTACAACTTGTGAAAAACTATTTAGTTGATAAGGTCCCCGAGACTCAAGTTCTGAATCTCAGGAACTCGAGTTCTGAAAAACTTCCACTAGGGACTTGATTTTGAACATCGAGTTTTTGAATTGATAAAATTTTGCAGGACATGGAACTCGAGTTTGAAAAACAAAGGACTCGAGTTATGTGAAAACTAGTCAGAACTTCCAGTTTTCAATTCAAGTTTTGAGAGACAGTTGTGGAACTCGAGTTCTGAAATCCTGGAACTCGAGTTTTGTGAAACTTCAATCCAAAACTTCCAGTTTTCATTGCCAGTTCTGCAAAACTTGAGTTTGTGAAAATGGAACTCGAATTCTATAACGTGATGTGAAAACTTAAAGTTGAAACCTCAAGTTTTGACTTCCAGTTTTGTACACACGTTATGGAACTTCAAGTTTGGAAAACTTAGGACTCGAGTTCTTGAACTTGATCACAAAATTTCTTTCCAAAACTTCCAGTTTCAATATCTGGTTTTGAAAATTAGTTACAGAACTTGAGTTTGGAAAACCTAAGACTTGAGTTTCAAAACTTCTTCTGACAAGTTCAGCACAGTTTCAAAAATGTCAAACCAGATTCCAAATCCTGCCATATCTTGGGTGTTTGTTATCATCAAAACAAGGTATCAACATTCTCCCCCTTTTTAATGATGACAAAAACCATGAACTCCGGTGTTAAAAAAATAGATATTAAACCATAAACCAGACATGCATGCTGATCATCCAAAAAAATGTAGCAGATAGCAGAAGCATAAAAGTCATAAACTTTAATCCCATATAATAACAAAGCAGAAACTATCAGTTAATATCCAGAAAGCATAAAGCATAAAAAATCCAGAACTCAGAATGCTTCTCTCCCTTTTTGTCATCAATCAAAGAGGGTGAGGAGGAGGAGGAGGAGAAGGTGTTTCAGAGGGAGCAAAGGGTTTAGGTAGAGGAGACGGCTCAGTGGGTGCAGGAGTAGGAACAAGGTCCTTAGGCTGAGTTGAAGCGGCAAAATCAATCAGAGCCATTAATTTGTCTGATGATGAAGGCTCAGAACCAGGATGAGCAAAGTAGAAGGAGTTTGGGAGCCTCTGATAAAGGCTTTGATGGAAGAAATTATGGAATCTAGAGAGGCTACTGAACTGAATAGAGTGCTCATATTTTGTTCTAGTGAAGCAACAGAGTTTCTCAAAGCAACCACATCTTCCATAAGCTCTTTGCCTGAAAAATATTCCATAGCCTTTTTCTATAATACAGCCACAAATCCCTGAGCTGTGCTATGGAAATCAACAATGAAAGATTTATCCAACTTTTTAAACTCTGCCTCTATGAATCGTTGAATTACATTCTGAGTTGTGCTATGTAACTCAGCAGTGAAGGCATCTCCTAATCTCTTGAATTCTACTTCCATGAATGCCTGAATAGCAGCTTGAGCAAATGATGGAGATGAGTGGCTCTACTGAGGAGCTAAAGATTGAGCTTCATCTAGACCTCAAGAAGTAGCAGAGATGACCTTCCTCTTTTTGGTAGGAGCAGCCACTGGTTAAGGAGAGATAATTTCGATATTCTTCCTATGAAAGTGTCTTTCACCAAACTAAGTGGGAGACTGAGGCATCTGATCATCCATGAGATACCAAATATCATGTAGCTCCATAATTGTTGAGACCAGACAAGGATAGGGCAGAGGCATCTTTTTGGACTTGGAAGTGACTAGCTTTCTCATCTCATTGAACACCATTTGTCCAATGTTCCTCTTCTCCTTGGACATTATAGATGCTAGAGATTGATAGTCAAAAGAAGAGAGATGAGTATAGTTCTTACCCTTGTTAATCATGCATCGAGAGTAGACAAAATGTATGGTTATTTGCAACACAAGTATAGATGATGGCTCAAATTTTAATTCATCATCTAGATTCTCACCAGGCCTCAGTAAAGCTTGCACTTCAGCTTTTGTAAATTCCTTTAGGGTCTTGTCAAACTCATTTGTGCCCAAATAAGCATTTAGAAAGTCAGCAGTGATATGAATCTTGTCCCTTCTCATAATAGTTTGTAATCCACATTCATGTATTGTTCTATCTTTTCTAAGGATATTCTTTTCTTCCATATTGTTATAAAAAATTCAAATCATATCGAGGGAAAAATCATTTTTCAAACTTATCAAAGGTGCATAATGAACCAGATAAGATTTAACTTCCAATTCCAATAGCTTGTCTACTTCATCCAAATTCACATAAACTACCGGGCATAAAGCTCTGGTCTTAAACTTATTTTTAGAAGAGTTTATCGTTACCCTTTTTGAGTTGAACTCACGAGGAGGTTGAAGAATCTGCTTCTTGGCTCCTTTTGATACCCTTTTCTTCCTAGTTTGCTTTGAAGATAAGGCTAACTGAGACGGAGAAGCACTTTCTATCTCAGAATCTGAGGGCACTGTATGTGTAGGTGTAATATCCATGATTTTACTGCTAACTGAAATAAATGTTAATTTGGTAGTTATGGAATGAATTAGAACCCAGAGATAGATAGTGAATAAAGAGAGAAAGGTTATTGGCTGGAAGACGCAAAGTCAACTGGCCTGGTGGATGGAATTTTATAGGAACTCCAAAGTTAAGCGTGCTCATCCTTGAGTAGTGTGAGGATGGGTAACCTTCTGGGAAGGACCCATATGTCATTTGACAAAAAGATTAAGGACAAAAAGGTCTTTAAGTGTTAAAAGAAAGGGTAAAATGGGAATTATGAAAGATTAGTAAAAGTAAGGGCAAATGGTAAATAACAGAAAAAGGAAGGGCATTTTGGTCATTTGACAAAGTCAAAGTCAAAAAGTCAACCATTGACAAAAAATTTATAGATGCCCAATAGACAGAGCACGATTCATTGATCACAACCGTGATTCACAGATTTTCCAGATTTCGACTAGATTTCTGTCTGTAGAATTTTGAAGGGCAAAAAAGGGAAAATAATTATTTAAGGTATCAGGATTTCTCAAAGATCAGAGACCAGAGTATAGAAAAATTAAGTGAATTTTATAGTATTTTACAAAAGTATTGTCCAGTATCCGATAAAGGCGATTTCTCTTAACAGAAGGAAAACGACCCGAAAACCCTGGAAATATAATTTTATTCAAAAATTAATTTTTGACAATCTAGAGGGAAATTTGGGAAAAGAAAAAGGGCTAGAGTATTAGTGGAAAATGTAGTAATTTTTAAGGTCCTAAAAATATTTTCCCCTCCGATTGCACGTTTTCAAGGTTTTGGACAGGATAAAATAACCATGTTAATTTTTGATGAGATCCAGGGGTATTTTTGGGATGATGATTTCACCATAATTATGAGGAGAATATGGAGATTAAAAGAGGAAGAAAACATCTCCAGAAAAGCAGAGAAAAATTTATCGGAATAAAGTTATGTTTACAGGTAAAAAGTGTAATCGGTAGAGGTAACCGAATGGAATTCGGTTTGGTTAGTGTAACCAAATCCTAACCCCCTAGTTACCTCTTAGATATTTTATTTAACTTCAACCAATAGGAATTGAGCATGTGAATTAAAGGGTGGTTAAATGAGAGCCTTTAGATTAACCTCCTTAAGTAAGATTACATCTTAGCCATTCATTATTTGTTAAGGGATTTTTAAACATATTTTCTCTCCACTTTGGCCGAAATTTGCTGCTGGAAATTGAGAGAGAAGAGCACGCCATTTTCACCATACAAGAGAAGAAAAAGTTCCAAGAAAAGCTAAGGTAAAAGGCTTAAGCACCTAAAGCCATATATATTCTTGATCCTTGTGATCTCTTCTACCTATTACATGGTTTAGAATTTTGATTTAACTACTCTTTTTCAAGATTCAATGTTAGTGTTCTTGAGATCAAGAGTGAGAAAGAGAGGGATTTAAAGCCAATAGTTAGGTGTAAAAGAATCCTTGTTTTGTAAGGATTAATTTGGTGTATAGCTTGTGATTGTTTGGTTGTTGTTTGTTGATTTTGTAAATTTTGGGATGAAAACCCTAAGGGGAGATGCTGCCAAAATTTCCATTTGATACGGGAGAGTTGCATTTGAGCCAAACAACACATGGAAACTAATGTGGAATCAAGAATTTGTGATTATATAAGTTGAAAGTTTGAAAAGAATCATTTTTCTCTCCTTTTGGCAATTTTCATCCAGATCTGGGAAGTGGATGAAGGAGTGTTGTTTTGATGATTTAATGCTTCCAATGGCTTTAAAATATGATTTTGTGTAGGGTAAAGGTGAGAACAAACTTTGGGAAGTATTAGAAAACATTAAGACAAGTTAAAGTGTTCTAGGGCTTATAAAATTCAAAGGGAAGTTTAATGGAGTTTTAAATTGATTCTTGCCTTGATAATGGTTTAAGTTTAATGGCAACAATGTTATGCATTATGTAGGCAAGAGTTTGGTGCAAGGAATTAATTTCTCAAGTGATCAAGAAAGCATCCAAGTTAAGGGAAAGGTTAAGAGATAAAGGTAGCAAGACCTTCTAACTTAAACTAATTGTTGTGAAATTGTTTTGGAGTTATGCATGACTTATTTTATGAGAATGAAAGTGTGAATATGTGCTTGATGTGCTATGGCCATATGCATATACATGTCTCATGTTGCACATTCATTTCCTTATGCATTCATACTTATTTTTAAACAATGTCATGCATTTTATTAAGTATGTTAGAAAGTTTTGCTATAGGAATTTCTTTGAAATCTCATTCTTTCCTGCTAACATTTTCTAGGTGGGAGTCCATACAAGAGTAAGGAAAAAGTGGTTGAGACTTGAAGAAAGTTTATGATGCTCTTTTATTAGTGTTTTGGTTATGTAGACTTAATGCCATTTAAATTCCAAGTTGTTATGTAATTATGTAAATTAAATTTCTACATAAGTACTAGCCCAAAATGAAGTGAATGCATGCTTTAGACATAGGTGGAAGTATGTTGAAGTATGAGTAAAATAAGTGAAAATATTAGCATGCCTAAAGGGAGGAAATTGAAATGGTCATTTTCTTGAAAACAAGTTAATAAGCTTACCAAGTCAACAACTTTGGGTTGACGTAAAATAGGGCAAATGAACTCTAAATAAGTTGCATTTTTTCCATAAAAATATTTCATATTGCAAGCTTTAAAATGAGCCAAAGAACACTGGATTTGGAGTTTTGTATGAGAAGATATGATGTTCCAAAGTTTGAAGAAAATCATGGGAAAACTTGGGAAAATCAAAAAATTACCAAATGAACAATGAATCTTTGCACAATCAATTGGGCAATTTAATGACCCAATGAGTATTTCCCTCCTATAGAGGAACTTATAAGCTTCAAATAGAAATTGGAACCACTCAATTTAGATTTTTCTAGAATTAATTATGTATTTTCAAAGTTGGGCCAAAATTTAGAAAGTTCAGGCTGAGAGGATGAAACTGCTCACTCTTTACCTTTACCCTTCTTACTCTAGATAGATTTTGGAGGCCTAGACCAAGTTCTCCTGACCAAAGGGACTTCCATATCTTCTTCTGAAGGCTCTGTAATGTGCACTTGCTTCGGAGAAGCTTGAGATGAGGACTGGGTTTGAGATGGTGCAATGAAGGTTGCTTTAGATGATTCGGGTGTGCTTGGTTGAAGCACTTTAGTATAAGCCATGGTAGAATGTGAATCACAATGTAAGAAATTTGAGCTTGCAAAGCCCACGACACTGTCGTACCGAATGCAGAACAAACTGATTTGATGATGGATAATGAGAAATAACTGAGAATGAGTGTCGAGGTTATGATTTAAGAAGCTGTCTGACTGGGATGTGACGATTTTGAGAGGATATAAAGGTTGATTTTGAAAATTGGGTGAGAGAACTTGAAATTGAAGAACAAAGGTTAGGGTTGGAGTTTTGGCTGAAAAGGGGTTAAATCATCTGAGTTCAGCAGAACTCGAGTTTTGGTCATTTCAAAACTCAAGTTTCAAAAACCAAAAATGCAAATCCAGTTATGGAACTCGAGTTTTCATCTTTAAAGAACTCGATTTTTAACACACCTAAAGATCTTTAGTTCTAAAACTCGAGTTTGGACTTGTCAAAACTTGAGTTTTGTGACCTGAAGATGAACAGTCATAGAAATACTTACCAGAACTCGAGTTTTTGCGATTTTAGAACTCGAGTTTTACTTGAACTAGCATACAAAATTTGCAGTTTTGATTTCCAGTTTCCTCTCATATAATGGAACTCGAGTTTGACTATCCCTAGAACTCGATCGAGTTTTAATTCTTTGTTGAGCTTTTGATCTTTAAGCATAGAACTTGAGTTTCTTTTCACCATGGACTCGAGCTTTGTCACTTGCTCCTATAACCTTTCCCTTTTGAACATGATATCTTCTTCAATATATTTCATTTATAGGCCTGAGACCTACAAGACTTCATAAAGACACTCCGATCGCGTAAGTTAGTATGGTTAATCATTAAAGACAAGGATAAATTAACATTACTTACAGTTTATTGGGATTCACCATTCCCAATTCTCTTCTGATGTTTATAAACTGCTCCCTAGTCAATGGTTTTGTGAATATGTCAGCTATTTGAAGATGAGTAGGTATGAACATGACCTTGACATCTTTTCTTTGTACATGATCTTCAAAAAATGATGACGTATATCGATATGCTTGGTCTAAGAATGATGTACTGGATTTTTGGCAAGATTGATATTGCTAGTATTGTCACATAGTATGGGAATTTCTGTGAAGTTCATCCCAAATCCTGCAATTGCTATTTCATCCATAGCACTTGAGTACAACAGCTTGCAGCAACAATGTACTTAGCTTCTATTGAGGATAGTGATATTGTTGATTGCTTCTTGCTAAACCATGATACCAATGATCCTCCAAGGAATTGAAATTGACCACTTGTATTCTTTCTATCAGTCTTGTAGCCCGTATGGTCAGAATTTGAGTATGATATTAGCTCAACATTAGTTCCCTTGGGATACCATATTCCAAGATCAATGGTACCAGCAAGATATCTAAAGATTCTCTTCACGTACTTAGCATATGATTCCTTTGGTGCTGCTTGATAACGTGCACACATCCCAACGCTGAATTGAATATCTGGCCTACTTGCTGTGACAGAGAGCTCATAGGTGTATCTTCATTCTTGCACTGGTCCATACCAAACTTCTTTAATAGCTCCTTTAGATACTTCATTTGGCTAATGAAGATACCATTCTTTCTTTGCTTAATTTTGAGTCATAGCAAGAAGTTAAGTTCTCCCATTATGGACATCTCGAATTCCGCCTGCATAGTCTTAGCAAACTCTTGGCAAAGATCGTTGTTAGTGGCACCAAAAATGATATCATCAACATAAATTTGTACTATCAACATATCAGATTTAGAATGTTTAATAAACAATGTTGTGTCTACTTTGCCTCTAACAAAATCCTTTTTGATTAAGAAATTACTTAATCTTTCATACCATGCTCTAGGTGCTTGCTTTATATCATAAAGTGCTTTCTTAAGTTTAAAAACATGATCTAATCTAGAAACATCTTCAAAATCAGGAGGTTGTTCAACATAAACTTCCTCCATAATAAAACCATTTAGAAAAGCACTTTTGACATCCATTTGAAAGAGTTTAAAATCTATTAAACAAGCAAAGGTAAGTAAAATAAGTATGGCTTCTAATCTCGCCATAGGAGCATAAATCTCCTCATGATCAATTCCTTCTTCTTGGTTGTAGCACTTAGCTACCAACCTTGCTTTGTTCCTGACAATGATTCCTGATTCATCAAGTTTGTTCTTAAATACCCATTTTGAACTAATGACCGGATGATCACTTGGTCGGGGTACCAAGTCCCAAACTTGGTTTCTTTCAAACTGATTTAGCTTTTCTTGAACAGCTATAATCCAATCATTGTCAGACAAAGCTTCCTCAACATTTTTAGGCTCTATTTTGAAATAAAAGCTGAAAATTGAGCCTCATTTAAAAATATTTTTCTTATTTGTACACCATCATTCACTTCACCAATCACTTGATTGATAGGGTGATTGCGGATGTACTTCCAAGCTTTTGGTTGAGGGGATTGAGGATGTTCATCTGATTGATCCTTTTCTAAATCATGCACTGGTTGATCATCAATTGAAATATCCTTATTCACATTTTCAAAACCTTTTAAAATAATAATTTCTTCATCAAAATCAGGGTTTATTTGTGGTTCAGTTTCAACAAACACCACATGCACAAACTCTTCAACTACACAATTACGTTTGTTGAATAGTCTAAAGGCTTTACTTATATTAGAATAATCTAAAAATAAACCTTTATCAAATTTAGAATCGAATTTCCCGAGGTTATCCTTGTCATCATTGTGAATGAAGCAGTTGCTACCGAACACATGCAGATAAGATAGATTAGGCTTCCTTCCCTTGAATAGCTCATATGGTGTCTTGCCCAATGATGTTCTGATGTAGGCTCTGTTGGAAATGTAGCATGCCGTGCTAAGAGCATCTACCCAAAATACTTGAGACACCATCTTTTCTGTCACATTGCCCTTGCCATATCTGCAAGCACTCGATTCTTTCTTTCTACTGCTCCATTCTGTTATGGAGTCCTTGGTTCCAAGAAGTTATGATTGATCCATTCATTCTCACAATATGCTGCAAAGTTTCCATTCTCAAACTCTCCTCCATATTCTGTTCTAATAGAGACACTACAAAAAAAGGCTACATTAGTAGCGGTTATTTTATGTATTTGTAGCGGTTAGACGAATCGCTATAAAACCCACTGTGGCAAACGATTTAGTAGCGGTTCAAAAGAACTGCAACACGCATAGATTAAATCGATACTAATTTTGCCGCAGTTATACAATAACTACTACAAATTCTTAACATAACGGAAGGAGTGACGAACATTTTGTAGCGGCCCATAAGTGCTACTAATTAAAATAGTAATTCCCGCCCAAACAATATGAAAATTTTCCCTCGAAACATCTACAGTGGTTACATAACCGCTAATAAATCAAATAGTAATTTCCGCTCTTTTTACAAGAATAAAAAATTCCCTCCAAATTTTTTGCAGCGGTTTCATCAACTGCTACTAATTTGAATAGTTCACACCTTTTTTTGTAGATGTTGTGAACCGCTACTAAATATTTGTGAACAATTGTAGCGGTTATAGAATAGCTACTAAATATTATGAAATTATTAAAAAAACTAACTAATTAAAAAAGATTTTTATCAAACATAAAAAAATTAATAAAGAAATAACAAGTAAACATGCAAAAAAATATTTAATTAAAACACAAAACAAAAATAAATTTTTTTTAATATTACTTACATTATATTGAGTAAAAAACTTGTACCAAAAAATTATAAATAAATAAAGGTAAATATAAAAATGATGAAAGTAAGCATTTACAAAAAAAAAATAAGACAACAAATTAAAATGAATAAAACAATAAAGCCAGAATTAAACTCAAAAAACTAAACAAGCAAAACAATATAGCACTATAAAACAATATTTAAAGTGATTAATTAAATAAAAGCATAATCACAAAAAAAAAATAAACCAAGAGATACTTAACTAGGAGAAAACAAATAAACAGCATGCAAACACCACAGAGAGCCAGACACAAAAACGTATGGGGAGGAGGAAGGGTATTTATAGGCTCTTCTGGGTGTATTAGCAGCAGTTTAGGTCACGTAATTTTGCAGCGGTTTGGTTACGCAATTTCGTAGCAGTTACAGTGGCAGCATGGTGTTTGCAGCGTTTTAGGTGACACAATTTTGCAGCAGTTACAATGGTAGTGGTTGTAAACCATTGCAGATGCGTTGAACATTAAAAAAAATAAAAATTACGCACCTGATTTATTTTCATCAGCTCTAACAAAAGGTAAATATTCATCTCCTTCGGGTAAGAAGTTTTGAAAATTAGTATGCTAGAATGGCTTTGCCTTATGTGTCAACTGTTGATCACTATCACTCATGTCATAAACATCTCTAAGCTTAAGATGAACAACCATACTCCAATCTTTATGTTTCTGATCTTTGACATAATAAACTTATCGTGCCTTTGATGCTAGAATATATGGCTCATCATTTGGAGAGTCACCCATGTGAATAAGCCTTAAGAAATTCACAAATGTGATGCCCAACTCATCTATGGTTATTCCACAAGCAGATATCATATTTGCCCAGGAGCACTTGAATAACGTGATGGTGAATTGACCCTGATAATTCAATTTGATTATGTCAACTAGTTTTCCATAGTAAGGGACACTTTCGAAACGCATGTTACCATCACTAGAGCTCGCATAACTTGTACCGAATGTCCCAAAAACCCCAAAATTTTGGTTGAGAGAACCTTGATCGCATGAAACTGTACAGAACTTGAAGCCATTGACGTTGTATGCGGTAAACCTTCTCATATATTGGAGTGGGCCAATGGTAAGAGTTGTCAAATCAACTGGGTGGGGGTTGTTGTCATTGCACATTCGATGGGCAAACCAACTTGGGAATTATCTATGTACCTTCTATCAACCTCAACGAATGTCTGTGCCCTGATACGTAGTTGACGCTTGACATAACTTCTGAACTTTCTGACATAATTAAACATATATTAAATTAATAAGATAATATGTTGGTAAACATACATTAAATTAATAAGATAATAGGTTTGTACTGATACTCACTGAATGAAAGGATCTACTTAACTGTAATTGATAAGTAGATGTCGGTGTGCTTGAAGCATCTCATTAGGAATGAGGTTGAAGTATTGATGTTCTCCAACTGATCTTCCAACTTGAGGGAACAAACTGGCTGTCGATATTGAGGGACCAAAATCAGGGCAATCATGAACACGAGTATTGCGATTGAAAGATGTCTTGATGTCGTCAAAACAAAAGTTCAAGACCTCATCCCCTATATAGCATTCCACTATTGAACCCTCTGGCGATGCCTTATTCTTGACATATGACTTCAATTTCCCTAAGAACCTGTAATAAGTTAAAACATTAAGATAAATTAGTAAATTGGTGATATATATGTAAATAATGTGTGTGAGTACCTTTCAATGGGATACATCCAATGATATTGAATCGGGCATCCTGAGTTTGCCTCTTGGACAAGGTGTACAGTGAGGTGCACCATGACAGTGAAAAGGAAGGAGGGAAGATCATTTCCAGATGGCACAATGTGAGAATTATCTGCTGCTGCAGTTGATCTAACTTTTTAGTGATAAGAACCTTTACACACAACTTTCTGAAGAATGAACAAAGCTCCACCAATACTGTTGACACTTCTAAAGGCAATGTGTTTTTAAGTGCCAATGATAGTAATTGTTGCATAATGACGTGGGGTTATGACTCTTTAATCCAGATACCTTCTGAGACTTTGAATTGATACACCTTGAAACGTTGCTTGAATATCCATCAGGAACCCTAATGTTCTTCAACGTTGAGAGAATAGGGAAAAGTAAAAAAAATATACTCCTCTTCCGCCATTCTTGAACCTGGTCAACCTCCAAAGTACTATGTGGCCTGCTTCCGCCTCGTTCTGAACTATCCTTTTTTCCAAACTCAAAATTAACATCAATAAGCTGACTCAAAATATCGGAACCACTTAACATGATAGGTGGTCCTCTTCTTTCATGTTTTCCATCAAAACGATTTGTTTGCAACCTAAATTTGTGCTTGCCATCAAGAAATCGGTGATGTTTGATAAAGCACCATTTCTAACTGTGTGGTAGGTGTAATGGCTCCGTGTCAAAGTTACACATGGGACAAGCGAGGCTAGTATGCACGTTCCATCCAGATAAAGTTCCAAGACCCGGAAAGTCACTTATTGTACACATCAAAGCTGACGCAATTTGAACAACTCCTTATCATATGCATCATATGTCTCAACCCCATCATTCCATAATTCAACCAATTCTTTCATCAAGGGTTGTAGGTACATATCAATATTATTGCCGGTGCTCTCTTTCCTAGGATGATTAGACAAAATGAATGAGTTCTGCTTCATACACATCCAAGGAAGCCAATTGTATGAAATTAATACCATAGGCCAAATACTGTAACTTGTGCTTAGGTTCTCGAAAGGATTGAATCCGTCAGTCGTCAGAGCAAGGCGTATGTTTCTGGATCCGCCGCAAGATCTGGAAATTCTTTATCAAACCCCTTCCAAGCCTCGGAATCCTGCTGATGTCTTAACTTACCATCAGGGTTCACTTTAATAACATGCCACCTCATGTGCTCAGCAATTTTAGTCGAGAAATACAATCTCTGAAGTAGTGGCTTCAAAGGAAAATATCTATGAATCTTTGTAGGTTTCTTCTTCTTATTCTTCCCCTTCCCATTCAGCTTGTATCTCGAGGTGTTACACGGCTTGCAAATTTCTCTATTCGCATCTTCTCCCCAATAAAGCATGCAATCATTTGGACACAAATGGATTTTTTCATACTTCAAACCCAATTTAGTGATAATCTTCTTTGCATCATAAAAAGATGCTGGGATCGATGCTTCAGGGAATGCGTCAAGCAACAATCTAATATCATCAAAATTCCCCTATTAGATATACCACATAGACACTTAATGTGATACAATTTATTTAAAAAAGATAATTTGGAGTATTTTCCACACCTAGGATATATAGCTTTGTTAGCTTCTTCCATGAGCTCAAACAAAGTACAAGTTTCTGCATTCCTTATGTACTGAGGCTCTGGACCTTGCACTTCATCTATGACTACATTGTCATAAACCCCAAAAGCATCATGAAGTGCATCATTGACGGGGTCAACCCGATCCTCTTCCACTCCCATTTGCGAGAATGCAGGAGTACACTCTCTTAAGACATCACCAGTTTCTCCATGATATACCCAATTTTTGTAACTTTGAGGGAATGGCTTAACTATCAAGTATTCCCTAACAACATCTTTAACATGCCATTTTTTGAAATTACATTCAGAGCAAGAACATGAAATCTTACCATTAATCTTGCCATGTCTATCAGCAAAATCCATGAAATTGTTTAATCCGGCCAAATATTGAGCGGACGTGTGAGGAAACCTAATCCATGACTTATCCATCACATGAGACTTGAGCACAATATCACCAAGAATAAGAAAGTGTGATCAGAGATAGAAATTAGAGGAAGAATTGAGAATTTGGCAAGAAATCTGATTTTGGAAGGCTTAATTAGGTGTTTGTCAACTGTTACAAATTTGCAAAGGTCTATAATTGTTGCAAAAAAAACCGCTACAAAATACATGATCATTGAACTTTGTAGCGGTTAAAACCGCTGCTAATCAGTTGACTATTGGAAATTGTAGCTGTTAACTAACCACTACAAAAAGAGGCAAATTCTCAAATTTCAAATTTGCAACGGTTTATAACCGCTGCTAAAACAGAAGGAATTTTTTTAAAAAAATTTAAATTTGCAGCAGTTATAATATTAGCAATAATTAATTCATTTTTTCAAAAATTAATAATAATTATTCAAAATTTAAATATTAGTAAAATTCAACAATTAATAATAATTAGTAAATATTTAAATAATAATTAATTCATTTATTTAACTTTAAGGAAAGTGAATCAAAGTTTAAAAAAATCATTTAATTTCATAATAAAAATTTATTTAACTTTAACTTGTAAAATTATTTGTTAATTAAATATTTATTTTATTTAATGGTTTGTAAAATTATTTAACTTTAATTTGTAAAAATATACTATTTATAAAATTTAAAATCTCAATTAAATAAAGTTCAGTAATAAGACAAAATTTTTAATAAATAAACAAAATTTGTATCAAAAATAAAAAATAATTCAAAATATTAAATGTCCACTAGGGGGCTGGGGAGTTGAGGATGGTTGAGGTACTGGGGGTAGCGGTCATGGCCGGTAGTGGAGGTAGCTCAGGTAAAGCAGAGCCAGATAAGGCAGCCTGGAATGCCATCTGCAGCATGACATTCACAGCCTGCCTCCACATCTCCATCTGGGACTACATCTCGGAGCGCACTCGGGTCCCTACCTCCTGCACCCGCGACGTGAACGACTGCTCCAACTCCTCCTTCTGATGCTACATCTTTTGCTGATGCTGCAACTGCGCCTGCAAGTCATCTCTATCCACCTCTGGTGCGCTGTGCCGCCAAGGTCTAGATGAGTTGCCTGGAACGCATCAACAGAAGAGAAAGTCCCAGCCTCATATCCTCAACCCTCATAAATAATGGTTCGGGCCGCCCTAAACCCAAAACCTGAGAGTCGACCGGGGTGCCTGTCACGCCCCTCCATGGCCACCCTCAATGAGGCAGTGAGGTCTACAGCTGACCCTTGAGAATCCTCAACTCAGCGTCTGTACGCTGAATACGACTCTGTACTAAAAAAATTAAATCAAAATATTTAAAATGTAAAGTATCCAATGTAAAAATTAATTACAAATAAAATTATTTACAAATTAAGTATATGATTTAAAAATTAATTATCAAATAACTAAATAATTATAAAATTACTAATTTCAAAATTAATTCAATAATTTAACAATTAATTATAAATATTTATAAATATTTATCAAAATTACAAAATAATTACAAAATTATTTATTTAAAAATTAATTAAATAGTTTAAATATTTATCAAAATTAGAAAATAATTACAATTCATTATGAAATTACTAATTATTTATAAAATTAGTAATTTCAAAAATTAATTATAAAATTACTAAATTATTATACAAAACTACAGATTTAAAAATTAATTATAAATTTAAAAATACTTACAATGATCTCCTCGGTCTCCTGCGTCAGGAGAGATCGATCTGTGTGTCTGTGGGTGGCCACGAATATCTCCCCTTCGATCGCCCTCCAACCCTCCCTCTGTGCCACCTCATCCAGCTCCGAGTACGCGATGGAGAATGACTTCAATCCTGCCGTATGGTGGATCGTCTGCCGGGACCGGCTCCACACAGTTCTCCTCGATAAGGCTTGCTACTCCGGTGAACCGAAAAAATATGGCCCAGTATGCCACATCGACCATGTCGAGGACGTCGACCTTCAGCTTCTAGATCATCCTTGTCTCGTCCCCCTCCTTTTGGTGGTATAGGCGATTCTGCCTATTCTTCCACTCGTCCCCCATCTTCGAGATGGTGAATTCCCTGTTCACATCTCGAACGACAAATTTGCCCTACAACATATTTCAAAATTAAAGTTAGTAAACTATTTATTAATTAGAAATAATTACAACACTTTAAATAATTTAAATTTTACCTCCACTTTCTCCTATATAGCGTTCTTCAGGCTCTGCTGGATCCTCTTCCAAGTCTCAGCACTAATGTCGAACTGTAGGAAGTTTCCGCCCTGCTTAGTCAGGTAGCGGATGAAGAGCTAACCGCCCTTCCCCTGCACCTACTGGGTGATATCGTCTGTAATATCCACCTTTTTATGTAAGCCGACATAAAGGTCAAATCGATAGTTATAAGATAAGACAAGGCCCAAAAATAAAAGTACAGAAAAAGGAGATGTTAGTGGACATAAGAGACCCTTGTCAAATTAGTCCTAAGGCTATGAAATTACTAAGGAAGTAAGCCAGGGACGTATATGTCATTAAGTATAAAGAACAAGGGCAATATGGTCATTGGGTAAAAAGGGCTGAACCAGTAATCAAAAGTCAAGTTAGAACCCACGAATAGAAAGTACGGAAAAAGTTGATGCTGTTGGGTCTTAAGTCACAGAATCAGATTTGGCCCGGTGGATGAAAGCTGGCAGGAATAGTAAAGTTAAGTGTGCTCGTCCCGGGAGCAATTTTAGGATGGGTGACCTCCTGGGAAGTTGCCCCAGGAATCAGAAACCAAAAGATCAAGGGCCAAAAATTCAAGGGCAAAATGGGAATTTATGAAAAGTTAGACTGTGAAAGGGTATTTTGGTCATTAAGAGAAAGTGTAAGGGCATTTTAGTCATTTGACAATGTCAAAGTCAAAGTCAAAGTCAAACAGTTGACCAAAAATCAGAAAAACTCACAGATGCCCAAAAGATAGAGCAGAACTCACTGATTACCAGAAATTCAACCGATTGTTGAAATTCGGTCTGGATAAGGAATTATGGAATTTTAAAGATTTAAGGTTGAAAATATTTATTTAAGGTATCAGGAGTTCTCTAAGACCAAAAACCAGAGTCTATAGACATTCAGTGCAATTTATAGTATTTTACAAAATTATTGCCCAAAGTACAATTAAGGCGATTTTCTCGAAAATGAGGAAAAAAGCCTGAAAAATCCCCAAAAAATATAATTTATTACAAAAATCAATTT
>JANTPZ010122016.1:0-28045 GCA_025593235.1 Vachellia pachyceras | reverse complement strand
ATCACTTGAACTGTTGAAGTTCAAAATATATATAGGTTAGTAGTTTCCACCTTATGAATTAATCTTTTGACAATTGTCTTGTGGAAACTCCATCATTTCAGAACATTTTTGTAGCGATTCATCTATGTTTTATAGGTTGGATTTTTTAAAAATAGCTAAAATATACCTTTGATATTTTAAATTTATATCAAGTTTTAATTTAATCCTTTAAATTAAAAAAGTACATTTTTAATCCATTATCTTTAATGTCATTAATTTTATCTGATAGAAAATGCTGACTTGGTGAATCTTAATAGTGATTCTAGATCTACTGTTTACTCAATACAAAATTTAATCTTCTCAAAATACAATCATAACTATTCTATAGAATTGAAAATGGAGTGGTTAAAAACTCTATCTAAAGCTCCTAGAAAACAACTTGTAAAAAAATAAATATAGCTTAAATTGCTTGAATGAACTTTCTCTTAGGTTGGGATTCGGAAAATAATAGAGTGAGATTCGAGCGAATACCAGTAACAAAACATCAACTGAATATATTATATTCAAGGGTAATTAATTGAGCATGTAGGTATTATTAGTGCACAACAGTAGCGAAACAATAGGAAAATAAACAAGGTGTATGAATGGAGGAGAGGAGACAAATTGGCTCAGAACTTCCTACATTCATTCAAAACTTTCTGTAACCTTTTACAGGCAAATACATAACTAACTTAACACAAAAGTAGGACCAATAACAACCACTACATGCATTACTCCACTAACTCCTAAAATTAAGGGCAATTAACTCCCCCGTAACAACATGTTCTGGACTCCACAATTGGCTAATAACTACCTCCTAATTAAAAATGTAGAAAATAAATTCAGAAATAATTCCAACATATATATAGCCAATGTAAGAACAACACATTCATGAACTAACAAGTCCACGTTGCCTAGACACAAACTATTAAGGATACTACATGTATGTTCAATGACCTAACTCTGATTTTTGTCACATAATAATCAATATGGCTAGGTCTAACGAAAGAAACTAGTTCATCGTAACATAGTCGACCAAGGTTCAGTTCCTCATTAGGATATCAAATGTAATTGCTTTCGGTATGATGATACCTATACTTAATAAAAAAATCACTTACTCAAATTTAAAAATAATTCCTCATCCCTTTATAAGCATTTTATTCTTTAATTGATTATTCTTCCACCTTAAACCAAAAATTAAATCCTAACTATTTCTTGTCAAATTTTGAGAAAATAAGCCCTAAATTTTTTAAAAAATAACTTTAAGATTATTTACTCTACTTTTTGAGAAATAAAACTTTTCATAATCTCTCTAATTCTAAAGCCAATAATTTAGTTTTGATACATCATTTGCATATTAAATAAGTATCATGGCGCTCAAAAATACATTGGAAATATATTCTAGATTTTTCAGGATTTTTCTGTAATTTTTGAATTTTTCGTGGATTTTGATAATCATACCTTTTGCCCCGAAATTCCTCTTATGTACACTTTTTCCTTGAAGCCCTACTTTAATTGCATCTTTGACCCAACTAACTTTTCTTCTTACTTTGTCTTGCGTCGTGCTAGAATTCTAACTTCTTGTTTACTTTTCCTTATCCCTTGAATGTATCAATTTCTCTCTTTTAATCGATATACTAAAACATTACTATAGCTTTGTTAATAGATAACCTTTTATACTTCACGGAAGTTAAAAAGAGACTGTGAATCTTATGATCACTGAGAAACAGGTAGTGGCGGTTGCAATATTGCAGCTCGAGCTTGCCACAAGAAGGGATGAAGAGAGTAATGACGAGGAAGAAGGTGAAAGAACTCAAACAGATACTAACAGCAAACCAACTAACCATGTACTTCAAGATGAACTGAGGTGCAGAAGCAAACAGAGAGGATACTCTCTGTTATATCCCGAATTTTGGCTCTCAATGTTTAAGAATTAGCTTGAATGGTATATGTTACCTTTGAGAAATTTCTTGCCAGGCAAAATAATTTCATGTAATTAGCGAGCATTTGGCTCAACAAAGAAAAGTTAAAAGGAAAAGTGTAATATCTGCATTTCTGTAATTTGAATTAAAGGCTAGATCGGTAAATTATATGATAATCTAAGGTCCATAAATAAGGAAAAATATAGAGGAAAATGCCTAAAGGAAAGAAAGATCATAATTGACTAAATCCCTATTCTTGAGAATTCTAAGTAAAAATGACTAAGGGCAAAACGGTCATTTTGAATTAATGGCCTAGGGCATAAAAATGTTTAAGTTGACCAAAATATCAAAAGTCAACCAAGGGTAAGGTTAGAATTAAGAAAGAGTAGAAAAAGTGATGGCAAAAGTAGAAAAGGTAGTAGCATTTTCGTAAATAAGTGATAAATAAAGGATTTCGGAGTTAAGGACGATTGAGAAATAATTATTTGAGGTAGCAGGAGTCCTCAAATGCCAGAGACCTGAACTGAGAAAAGTTTAGTTGGGTTCTAAAATATTTAATAAAATTATTTCCTGGTATCCAGTGCGGGCAGCTTCGTTGTATGAAAAACAACAGTGCCCGAAAAGCCCGAAAAAGTATTTTCTTAGAAAATTAATTACAGAAAATCTGGGAAGAATTTTGATGAATGGAAAAGAGCTTGAGAATCAGGAAAAAATATAGAATTTTTCCATGTCCTTAAGTCAAATTGGGTGCTGGAAGCCCGTTTTACGGTGTGCACGCAAATCGAGGAATCCTGATGAGTTACGAGGGGAACCCGGAGATGCTATGAGTTAGGACATGATGCCACCTAGGCAAGGAAGCCTACGGAATGGTGCCATGTGGGAGATAAAGTCTCCGGAAAAATAAAAGGTAGTTACTTGCGTAAAAGTTACTTTACAGAAATGTGTGCCACCGGATCATGTAACTGGACCCGGCAAATGCCCAACCAGCAAAATCTGATGCCTACGGTGTCTAAAAAGTTGGTTTTTCAGCTAGGATGAGACAAGGTGATGTGGCTTAATGTGGAACAAGTATTTTGCTACTTGGTCCCAAAGTTTTAATATCCTCCACACATTCATTTTACATGGAAGTAGTAAAACATAAATCCCTCTCTCTCCCCCTCACAATTTCGTCCCTCCCTCTCTCTCTTGCAATCTGAAATTTTCTCTCCCTTCTCTCTAGAAAACACTCCCTCCCCAAGCAAGAAGGAAGAAACCCAAGCTCCATAACACAAGGTAAAATGTTATTGCAACCTAATCTCCCTCTTTTCTTGAGTTTGCCACTACTACTACCTTCTCTTGAGTTGTTCCTTGAATGAGCCTCCCTTTTTGAGGATAAAGGCTAAGACTTCAAGAGTTGAAAATGGAAAAGATAAGGTTTTAAAAGTAGTAAATGGTTTCAAGCTCTTCCTTGAGGGGTAAAAGATAGATTGTTGGTTGTTGTTGGTTGTTGTTGGTTGATTTTAAGTTATTGTAAAAAAATATGGGAAGCTCATATCTATGTGGTGGTGCTGCCCAAATTTTGAGTGATCTAAGAGGGGATGTTTTTTAGTAGATCAAAGCTAAAAAAAGAGTTTTTGAAGCAAGGAAACACATGGTTTCATGAGCAAAGTTGAAAAAACCCTTCCTTTCCTTATTTTTGCTATTTTCGTCCAAGCTAAAGAAAAAATAGAAATGATGTGTTTTTGAGCATTTTGATGGCTCCATTGGCTTCAAAATGATGTTTTGTGTAGGGTAAAGTTAAGAGATGGATTTTAGAAGCTTAAAGGCCCATAAAAATCAAGTCTGGAACTTGTAGGACACTTCAAAAACCAAAAGGGGGTTTATTGTGTTTTTACAAGTTTTATGGCATCTTGGTGGTTGTATGTTTATATGAGTATTATACCATGATTGCTAGGGATTTGAGATCCCCAAGAGCATATTGGAAAGGTTATTCAAGAGAGCCATAAAGTGAAAAAGGAAAAGCTAGGATCTTGAGGTAGCAAAACTACTAATCTCCTTTTATGTTTATGAAAATGATTTGTTGAATGTTACATAAACTTTTATAATGAGTAAAGTGCATGATTTGTGTATAAAATGTGACTTTCGTGCTATGGCCATATGCATATTCAAGTGAAGTTTATGTGTCATATGTTTAGATGTTCATACACATGCCATAAAGTTATGTATGCACATTCACAACGTTTTGATTATGTGGTTTTGCTATTGGGATTCCCAAATCTCATTCCCCACCCACTAACCATGTAAGTTCAAGCTCAAGCAAGGGTAAGGAAAAAGTTAATGATGCTTGAAGATGATGTTTTGCTTGCATGTTTTTGGTGTAAATGGTTAAGATGCATACTTCCTTGAAGTTGTTGTCATGTTTGTAACCTAAACCTCTACAAAGGTACCATGTGAATGTGTGATGATGCATGCCTAAAAAATGGACTAAAACCAACAAGGAATGGCAAGAGAATAGTCATGCATGTTTAATAAGTGTTAAGGAACCAAAAAGAGGTTTTGGTGAATTTAAACAAAAATTGGTTTTCAAAGTTGAAGTGTTCCAAAGGCCCTGAAAAATGAGTCTGTTTCACATGGCAAGGAAAAATAGCAAATGAGCTCCAAATGGGCTGAAAACTTTCTAGTTAGAAACTACACATCCTAAGCTTTAAAATGATATAAATTTTGTGAAATTTGGATGTGTATTTTGAGAGATATGATTTTCCAAACTTTGAGGTAAAATCTGGAAAACTGGAAGGAACCATTTCATACAGTATGTGGTTTTTGAATAAACTGTATCAAATGGGCAAGAATTGGAATCAATGAGTATTTTTTCCCTATATTTAACTTAATAAGAAAAATTTAGAAATTGGAATCACTCAGTTTCAAATTTTCTAGAATTAATTATGATTTTTCAAAGTTGTGCCAGAAATCTGGAAAAAGACCCGTGAATAGTACCAACGTTTTTGAAAAATTTAGTTCACAATTTTTGGTCAAACCTTGATATCCAAAGCCCAAAAGTGATTCCTAAGTGATCATAAATAAGAAAATAGGAGGAAAATAAGAGGTGTAACAAAAAGGAAAGGAATAATGTACGTAGAAGCAGAAAGAATAAGGAAAGGTTAAATATGGAAGCAGAGAGGAAAACTGTCAAAAAGGTCATTTTGCCAAATATAGAAAAAGTAAGGGCATTATGGTTATTTTGAAAAAGTAAGGAGACAAAAATGTCATTTTGAAAAGTAAAGGACTAAAGTGACATTTTGAAATAGGGACTTAAGTGTAAATTCAAAATTCTTGGGACGAAATTGTCATTTCAAAATTTCAATGGTATTTTGGTAACTTTGAAGAGGTAAAAGGGTATTTTGTTCAAAATTTGCCCAAAATATCATAAAAGTGTTGAGTAGCCTTGTGTGGCTCAGTATGCTTGGGTTTATAATGAGTATGTATATGTGTAAATATGTAAAGTTTTACTCATGGGAATGCAAAAGTCCGCAAGGGAAGGAAGCTAGAATCCTCGGGATTATAGGTGAGTTCCATCACAATGATGGCCAATATTGGAGAATACGTTATAATATTATATGTATTAGCGTGATTTTACATAATAGGTTAAAAGTTTGAGTAAGCTAACCAACAGGTCCCAAGATCAAACCTAGCTCATGGGAATTCCTGAAAAATAGTTTATGCAAAAGTTGTTTAAAAAATTAAAATTTTTTTTAGGAGTGCCCATCTTAATTAAGTTGTCAAAGTCGTGTTTATAAAATGAAGGACTTTTTTCACTAAAATAACTACACCTACGGATTGATGAGATTGGAATGGGCATAAATTTTGGACAAGGATATTCTTTTAGGGGGGTGATTGTTATGTTGTTGTTGTTGTTGTTGTTGTAATAATTAAAGGGGTTATTAGTTAGTTAGAGGAGGTATTAGTATAAATAGGGAATAATAGGGATGTATGAACTTGTTTGGACCTTGAATATACATTTCTATCATATTTCTCTCTTTACGCCAATCACCTACTTATTGGATGATCGTATTTATTGTTATGATCATATTTTGTAGACATGATGACGACTTCATACTTCACATATTTATGTTTATATTTATCTGTATGTGTAAAGAGAAATGGCCTCAAAGTCTGTAAAAACAGAAAAGAGAGGTTGATTGTTATAAAAATGCTTGGGAAGTTGAATGTTACAGAGAATTTATGTTAAATATTTACAAAAAATTTTTATGAGTGGATTTTATGATCCACTTGATAAATAGAAATTAGTAAGTTAGAAAGGCTTACAAAGTAAGGTCACGTATACCTTGTGGCGGTCATACATAAGTTTGTTGATCACTTTTTCTCAATTCCATTACATATTATAGGCTTATGATCCAGGCGAAATGAATTCAAGAACATACATAGTTTATGCTGTTTTGGGGAAGACCAAGTTCAAGTACACGACAGAGGTGGCCGGCTCACTTTCAAAGCTATGCACAAACTAGAGATTGTGGGGAGTAATTAAGCATAACTGCAATGATCAGGATGTAAGGTATTCAATGAGATACCTGCAATGATCAGGTTGTAAGGTATTCTAGACTTATTTGGTTGATGACTATGTAAAGAATGGAGATTGTGATAAGGCTTTTATAACTTATAAGAGTATTAGTGATGATTTTTTTGGACTGATCATGACCTATGTATCACTTTGAGTACATGCGCTCCTTGAGGTCTTCAAAGTATCATGGCTCTGAAATAATCATATTTTTATTAAGTGAATTTGTAGCAATTTAGGGGATTTTAGTGTTATTCTTAAGCTTTTATTGAATTTAATTACATTAATTATGATTAATGATAATTATATGAAATTAAAGCCAATTAAAGGTATTTGTGGAAGAAATTATAATTAAAAATAAATTTTAAAAAGAAATTTAATGCTAGAAAAGGATCAAATTCATAAACCCATTTATTTTGTTTCATTTTATTTCATCATCATCATCATCATCATCATCATCATCATCATCTCTTCTCTTTTTGGTCAGATTTGTTTATACACACACCCCTCACTCATTCATTCCAAGGAGGAGGCGCCACAATACATTCCTTCACTCATTCATTCATAAGCACAATGAATTATTCCTTCACTCCACCATCCAACCACGCCACGCATGAAGGGGAGATTAATGAAACACGCCGCCTACACCATTTGAACCCTCGCCTCCTAATTCCATCCACACGCCGCCACTATGCATTCCATTAAATTGTTGTTCATTCACTCAATGCTCCAACCATCAGCGACTAAGTGCATCCGTCCAATGGTGATGCAGAAACTAACATAAGTTCTTAAGTAATTAGGGGAATTCTTTGAATTTTAATTTCACTTTTCAATCTCTATATAAGGGAATTCTTTGAATTTTAATTTCACTTTCTAATCACTATTTGTGTATATTGTAATTCTAGGTTGCTAGAGTTTGTGATTTATATATATATATATATGGAAGGGATTATGATCGGTTATATAGTTTGGATTGTAATACTTATATTAGATTGGTACTTTGGATTGTGATTGAACTATAGCATTTTTGTTATTCAATTTCTTTCCTTGATTCTGTTGAAATAAATTGATTTGCCAAGTTTCTAAAAATTAGTTTGAGGTAAAGATGATCTTTTATAAATCTCACATGAGCTAAGTACTAAGATATTTCTAATTGATTAATTGAGTATATGTTAGATTAAATTAAAACGTTAGGAATATTGATTAGTAAGGGTTGTTGTTAGTCCTTGTATTTAGTTAAAAGAAGAACTTAACATTAAAAATTGGGCAGGGAAAGTTAGTGGATTCAATCACCTAAAACATCCATTTTATCGAATTTAAGTGTATTAATTTAATTTTATAAGTTAGTAAAATCATATTTGATAATTCTTGATTAATTTGTTATTTACATTAAATTACTTATGAATTAAATATAGGCTTCACGTAGAGATCGACCTAAGTTAGTGCTACTATATTGCATTTAGTTTATTTTTTTATTTGATTGCTCTACGACATGGCTCTTCAGACATATATAGTGTCATATTGCTGTCATAAACATGTATTCAAAGTCTCAAGACATGAAAAGTGCTTCAAAAATCTTCCAACTCGATTCACATTTTAGGAATGCAGCGTCACATAATGCAGCATCAAATCGAAGATTCTTCAAGCACTTTTGTTATGTCGTTGTTGTAAATTTACTTTCTTTAGTGGATTCAATCACTTAGGACATCCTTTTTATCGAATTTAAGTACATTCATTTAGTTTAAAAACTTAGTACAATCATATTTGATAATTCTTGATTAATTTGTTATCTATATTAAATTACTTATGAATTAAATATAGGCTCCACTTAGAGATCGACCATGTTTAGTGCTACTATATTGCATTTAACTTAATTTTTTTATTTGATTGCTCCACAACATGGCTCATCAGACATGTTTAGTGTCATACTGCTGTCATAAACATGTATTCAAAGTCTCAAGACATGAAAAATGCTTCAAAAATCTTCCAACTTGATTCACATTGTAGGAATATGCAGCGTCACATAATGGGGGCAAGGAACTGAACCTAGTAAATTTACATTCTTTAGTTTTGTAAAAGCCTGTGCTAATCAAGTAGCACTAGAGCATGAAACTGGCTACATTTCAATTCCACTTGAGGGTTAAGGCAAGGGAATTGAGGTAGTTAACGCAGCCTCATTAGAGATTCTTTTAGTATTGTTAAAAGATCAAAATGCCTATTTATGGTGAAAAAAGAAAATGTAAAAATAGTTGTAAGCCTGTTTCGATTTTAGCTATTCAGCCGGATTTAATTATAATTATAATTTAATTGCAAATTCCTAAGACCCTAATTATGGTCTCTATCTGTGTTTTAACGTACTTGTAATCGCATTAATTTGAAAATGATTGGTTGCTAGGGCACAATTTCCAACATCTACTCCCACTATGCTTTCCAATTTCGTTCACCTAGCCGGTCAAGCTCGCTGTGCAGACCTAACGGAAGCTTCACCCAGCATCGTCCGTTGCTGTTTAGCTACACCCCACCTCTAGCTGCCTCGTTCACGTCGTTTACGCAATTGTCCAGAACATTGCTGTTGAGTTCATCGCTTTCCAGAGGCTGGGTTCCAGCCATTATCCTCACAGCTTTGTTTGAAGAAGATGATAGTAGCAGCATTCGGATTTTTGGAATTATTTCATGGTAAAGCTTGACTAGTTTATTAATTCTCCAATTCAACAAAAATTGTTGAAGTTTGAGTCTTCTAAAAGGAAAGTTTTATTCACTTTAATTTCCTATCCAATAATTGTTTAACAATTCCTATGTCTTAGAATATTTTTTTATTATTGGAACAATTTTTATTGTTTAATCTAATTATATTCTGAAAATTATTGTGGTTGGATTATTGGTTAGCATTTGATATTGGACAGATTATACCTTTAATTTCAATTATAACGTTATGATATGACACTTGTATTGATTTTAGAGTTAAATTTAGTGATTTTCTATGGTAGCTTAGAATATTGGATTATATTGTCTCTTACTAGCTCTATTTTTTTAATTTAAAAGTTACAATTAAGTATTGGGTTTTATCATCCTTAATTCTATTTTGTTATTTCATTTGCAGTTAGTGATTTGGAATTTTTTAAAAATATTTTGTGACAGTTCGAGGTGGCTCGATTGTTAGATTTATGCTTATAATTCTTAATTCATCATTTTAACTATCTTATCCATTAACATGAGGATTGCCTATGTTGTTGAGTTGGAGGATTGATTATTATCATCATTTATTTATATGTTTCATTTATATTATAGTCAACATAATTCATTTCAATTATTTTCATATATATATATATAAAGAAGTATTTTTATTTTAGTTTAATTCATAATAATTACTTAAAAATTCCTCAAATAAATTTTTAGTTTAGGTTGCTTGCATTTGTTTACTAGGATTTAATTTCATTTTCGGCTCCTCAAAGTGAACTTGATCCGAATTGTACTATACAACATTAATTCGGTAACTTTTTACATGGACTTAATGCGACTAACGGTCCATTCGTCACTCTCTAAATTCTCAAAATAGTTTCGTATAATATTTTTCTAGAAAAAAGGATTTTAAAGCCAATAATTTAGTTTTGAGACATTTGCATGCATATTAAATAATTGAGTACTATGGCGCTCAAAAATACATTGGAAATATTTTTTTATATTTTTCACGACTTTTCTTTAATTTTTGAATTGTTCGTATTTTTTAATAATCATGCATTTTGCCCGAAATTCCTCTTAATCACACTTTTGCCTACAAACCCTACTTTAATTGCATGTTTTGACCTAGAACTCCAACTTATTGTTTTACTTTTCTTTTTTTACTCTTCCATATCCATTGAATGTATCAATTTCTCTCTTCTAATCATGAAATATAAAGAGGCGGAAATAGCAATTACATCTTTTTTCACTTTAATTACATATTTGTTAATAGATAACCTTTTATCCTTCATGGTTAAAAAAGAAACCGTGAAATACAAAGAGCCGGAAATAGTAAATGTGACACCCTTTCGATATCCTAGAGATTTAAATAAAGACAAACAATTGCATGGTCATATTATACGAGGTGTTTATCCAACATGCAGTCATGAAGTGGAGAACTTGGTTACGCTATCAAATTGTTCAACAAATATGTCACAAAAGTACGGTTTCTTATGAAGTGTGGTCTTAGAAATGAAATGATTGCAATTAATTATAATTTAATTGCAAATTCCTAAGACCCCAAGTAAGGTCTCTATCTGTATCTTAACGTATTGGTAATTGCTTTAAATTTGAAAAATGATCATTTGAATTATTATCAATAAGTCATTATTTGTAATCGGGGGCAGTCTTGAACCGAGTCCAAAAACTTCTATTGAGATATGAGAGATCTTACTGATTCATTCAAGATCAAATAACCTCCCTTTGTTTTAAGTTTAAATTCATCTGTAATCGCATAACACTTCTTCTTGTTATTATTACTATTTCAATATCAAAGGATTCAGATGCAAAGGCAATTGCGGCCACATGATTTTTATTGCACGCAACAGGGCAAATAAAATTCTTCTTCAAAGGTTCATAGAGTCGATGCGTAAATGAGAATATATAGACATTTTCTTGGATATATGGCTTTATCGCAAACCATTGCTTGGGTCAACGGCTTTATAGTTTATACCACACGTTACACCATCAAAAAGAAAAATAGCAAAAGTCAAATTGTTGACTTTGGAAATTAAATGTCCATAATATCTTTGGTCAATGGGTTTTTTCCTACACGTACTTAACAATGCTAATGAAATATAATATTTGGTTAACAGTAAAAGAATTAGTCTTTCCAAATAAACGATAATATATAATTTTAAAAACAATTTTCCGTGTTTGGAAGACCAAATCAGCGAGAATATAATCTTAAACAATAATGCCGTGATAAAAAATCCACTGAATCTACATTTTAAAAATAACAAGTCATAGCTCAATTACACGTTATTATCTTATTCAGGATTTGTGTATATAAAGAGGCATAAGATGCTGTTTTATGCACAGAGAAAGCACAAATACGTAAAATACTAAAATAATGGGGTCTCCATTGTTCCTAACTTTTGTGTTTGTGATACTTTCGTTTTCATCAGCTTCATCAATCCCAATTCCAGAACTCTTTACTCAATGTCTTGAGGCCAATTCTCAAAACCCAGTCCCATTTTCCACCACATTTTTCACTCCTGACAATGCTAATTTCACTTCAATCCTTGAATCCACAGCTCAAAATCTAAGGTATTTGCTACCTTCAATAACCAAACCCGAATTTATATTCACTCCATTAGAGGAATCACATGTTCAAGCTGCTGTCATTTGTGCCAAAAAACTCAAAATTCACATGAGGGTACGTAGTGGAGGTCATGACTTCGAAGGACTTTCTTTTGTTTCTCTCATTGAGAAGCCATTCATGATCCTAGATCTCGCCATGCTTCGTGCCATCCAAGTAGATATAAAACATAACACCGCTTGGGTTCAAGCCGGTGCTACACTTGGAGAAGTCTATTATAGGATTTCAGAGAAAAGTCCAATCCATGCCTTCCCTGCCGGTGTTTGCCCAAGCGTAGGTGTAGGTGGTCACATTACAGGAGGTGGGTATGGCTCTTTGCACAGAAAGTACGGACTTGCTATTGACAACGTCGTCGATGCACGGCTTGTGGATGCTAATGGCAAGATTCTTGACAGAGAAGCCATGGGAGAGGACTTGTTTTGGGCAATTAGAGGTGGAGGAGGCGGAAGCTTTGGGATTATTTTGTCGTGGCAAATCAAGCTTGTTCAGGTTCCACCCATAGTGACAGTTTTTATTGTTAATAGAACCTTGGAACAAAACGGAAACAAGATTCTCTATAAATGGCAGCAGGTAGCACCAAGCATTGACGAGAATCTATTCATTATGGCTCAAATACGGGCGGTCAATTCCACCACTCAAGGCAAAAGAACTATATCAACTTCTTACATTGCTCGTTTCCTTGGTAGGGCCGATAAGCTTCTCCAATTAATGGAGAAAAAGTTTCCGGAGTTAGGTTTGACCAGAGAGGATTGTTTGGAAACAAGTTGGATCAGATCCGTGCCTTACATTTATGGTTATCCAAACACTACGTCTCCAGAAATTCTTATACAACGTATATTTAATAAGATATACTTTAAGAACAAGGTAGATTACATAAGGCATGTGATTCCTGAAATTGCTTTAAATTCCATTTGGAAAAGGTTTATGCAGATAGATGAGCCCGCTATGTATTGGGTGCCATATGGAGGAATGATGAATAGAATCTCAGAATCTGCAACTGCGTTTCCTCATAGAAAAGGAGTACTCTTCAAGGCCCAGTATGTATCTAACTGGAATGATGGAGAAAAGAGCATGGAAGAGCACATGAATTGGGTCAGGAGATTCTATGATTACATGACTCCTTATGCTTCCCACCTTCCAAGAGAAGCATATGTGAATTACAGAGACCTTGACTTGGGGATGAATCAATTCAACAGCACAAGCTTCTTGAGGTCAAGCACTTGGGGATTCAAGTACTTTAAAAATAATTTTATAAGGTTGGCGAAAGTGAAGTACGAGGTTGATCCAAGTAATTTCTTTAGGCATGAGCAAAGCATCCCTCCACTGCCAATAGGAAAGTAACTAGGGTTAAATAGGTGAAAGTTTTTATGGTAATTTGTGACGTTTATGTGTACAAAGATTATGATAATAAATTAGGTAATATGTATGATTTGTGCATGCATGAGTTCATATTTGAATAAGCATGCAACATAAATTATTTGTGTTGTAAATTATGACTGTGATGAGCCTTGTCGTAAGGGCAATCAAATAAAAACTAAGCTAAATGTAATATAGTAGTACTAACATATGTTGATATCTACGTGGAGCCTATATTTAATCCTAAGTAATTTAATGTAAATAACAAATTAACCAATATTTATAAAATTGATTTTTCTAACTAATTAAACTAAATAAATACACTTAAATTCAATAAATGAATGTCATAGGCGACTGAGTTAATGGAATGCATGTGGATGAGAGGTGGACTGATGGCTGGAATAAGGAACAAATGAATTGGGATCAATTAATTGAATGAGTGGCGTTCCAGGCGTGAGTGCATGAATGATTCCCCCCTCTGCGTGTGGCAGCCGCGTCTTGATTGTGCTTGGAATAATTGTGCGGCGCCCCCCTTAATGAATCTCTCTGTGTGTTTGTGTGAGGCGATGCAATCATTCATAATATTATATAATAATAGTGGTGGTGATGGATGATGATGATGATGATGAAATAAAAATAAAATAAAATAAATGGATTTATGAGTTTTGTCCTTAATTTGATAAATCCTAAGATAATGCATCATTTGATAAATTTGCTATTTTAAACTCAAAATATTTTAAAATTATATTGATAAGTCTACAAATATATCAATATATATATATATATATATCAAATATAATAAAAATTATAGTGTTATCAATCCTCATATTTTTTTTTTATTTTTGAATTTATCTTTTGATCCCAATTTCTTCCAAGAATATCCTTAATTGGCTTTAATTTCATATAATAATTATTAATCATAATTAATACGATTAAACTCAAAAAAAACTCAATAATAGCACTAAAATCCCCTAAAATGCTACAAATTCACTTAATAAAATATGATTATTTCAGACTGCAATGTTATATCAATTTGATAATGATTTTCAATTCTTGTTAGTTAATTAGTTTGATGATGATTTTTTATATATTATTGATAGAGTCCTGTGAGCTCATATATATATATATATTGTAATAAATAATAATTCATAACTATTTCTGGAATTGCATATACAAAGAGGTTGTGCTTTTACTAATTAAGAGAGAATGAGTAAATTATTTGATGAACCAAAGCAAAATAGAACTGTAGCAAATGACAATTAATTTGATAAGAACGCAATCACTTGAACTGTTTAAGTTCAAAATATATATAGGTTAGTAGTTTCCACCTTATGAATTAATCTTTTGACAATTGTCTTGTGGAAACTCCATCATTTAAGAACATTTTTGTAGCAATTCATCTATGTTTTATAGGTTGGATTTTTTAAAAAAGCTAAAATATACCTTTAATATTTTAAATTTATATCAAGTTTTAATTTAATCCTTTAAATTAAAACAAGTACATTTTTAATCCATTATCTTTAATGTCATTAATTTTATCTAATAGAAAATGCTGACTTGGTGAATCTTAATAGTGATTCTAGATCTACTGTTTACTCAATACAAAATTTAATCTTCTCAAAATAAAATCAGAACTAATTCTATAGAATTCAAAATGGAGTGGTTAAAAGCTCTATCTAAAGCTCCTAGAAAACAATTTGTAAAAAAATAAATATAGCTTAACTAGCTTGAATGAACTTTCTCTTAGATTGGGATTTGGAAAATAATGGAGTGAGATTCGAGCGAATACCGGTAACAAAACATCAACTGAATATACTATATTCAAGGGTAATTAATTGAGCATGTAGATATTGTTAGTGCACAACAGTAGCGAAACAATAGGAAAATAAACAGGGTATATGAATGGAGGAGAGGAGACAAATTGGTTCAGAACTTGCTACATTCATTCAGAACTTTCTGTAGCCTTTTATAGGCAAATACATAACTAACTTAACACAAAAATAGGACTCATAACAACCACTACATGCATTACTCCACTAACTCCTAAAATTAAGGGCATATAACTCCCCATAACAGGATGTTCTGGACTCCACAACTGGCTAATAACTACCTCCTAATAACTACATCCTAATTAAAAATGTAGAAAATAAATTCAGAAATAATTCCAATATATATAGCCAATGTAAGAACAACACATACATGAACTAACAAGTCCACGTTGCCTAGACACAAACTGCTAAGGATACTACGTGTGTGTTCAATGACCTAACTCTGATTTTTGTCACATAATAATCAATATGGTTAGGTCTAACGAAAGAAACTAGTTCATCGTAACATAGTCAACTAAGGTTCAGTTCCTCGTTAGGATATCAGGTGTAATTGCCTTCAGTATGATGATACCTATACTTAATAAAAAAAATCACTTACTGAAATTTAAAAATAATTCCTCATCCCTTTATAATCATTTTATTCTTTAATTAATTATTCTGCCACCTTAAACCAAAAATTAACTCCTAACTATTTCTTGTCAAATTTTGAGAAAATAAGCCCTAAATTTTCCAAAAAAAACTTTAAGATTATTTACTCTACTTTTTGAAAAAAAAAACTTTTCATAATCTCTCTAATTCTAAAGCCAATAATTTAGTTTTGAGACATCATTTGCATATTAAATAAGTGACATGGCGCTCAAAAATACATTGGAAATATATTCTATAATTTTCAGGATTTTTCGGTAATTTTTGAATTTTTCGCATATTTTAATAACCGTACCTTTTGCCCCGAAATTCCTCTTATGTACACTTTTTCCTTAAAGCCCTACTTTAATTGCATCTTTTGACCCAACTAACTTTTCTTCTTACTTTGTCTTGTGTCGTGCTAGAATTCTAACTTCTTGTTTACTTTTCCTTATCCCTTGAATGTATCAATTTCTCTCTTTTAATCGATATACTAAAACATTAAAATAGCTTTGTTAATAGATAACCTTTTATACTTCACGGAAGTTAAAAAAGAGACTGTGAATCTTATGATCACTGAGAAACAGGTAGTGGCGGTTGCAATATTGCAGCTCGAGCTTGCCACAAGAAGGGATGAAGAGAGGTGTAATGACGAGGAAGAAGGTAGAAGAACTCAAACAGATACTAACAGCAAACCAACTAACCATGAACTTCAAGATGAACTGAGGTGCAGAAGCAAACAGAGAGCATACTCTCTGTTATATCCCGAATTTTGGGTCTCAATGTTTAAGAATTAGCTTGATTACCTTTGAGAAGTTTCTTGCCAGGCAAAATAAGTTCCTGTAATTAGTGAGTATTTGGCTCAACAAAGAAAAGTTAAAAGGAAAAGGAAAGGAATAATGTACGTAGAAGCAGAAAGAATAAGGAAAGGGTAAATATGGAAGTAGAAGGAAAAAATGGCAAAAAGGTCATTTTGCCAAATATAGAAAAAGCAAGGGCATTATTGGTCATTTTAAAAAAGTAAGGGGACAAAAATGTCATTTTGAAAAGTAAAGGACTAAAGTGACATTTTGAAATAGTGACCTAAGTATAAATTCAAAATTCTTGAGACCAAATTGTCATTTTGAAATTTCAATGGTATTTTGGTAACTTTGAAGAAGTCAGGGTATTTTGGTCAAAATGGTCAAAATTTGCCGAAAATATCATAAAATTGTTTTGAGTAGCCTTGTGTGGTTCAGTATGCTTGGGTTTATGATGAGTATGTATATGTGTAAATTTATGTAAAGTACTCATGGGAATGCAAAAGTCCGCAAGGGAAGGAAGCTAGAATCCTCGGGATTACAGGTGAGTTCCATCACAATGATGGCCAATATTGGAGACTAGGTTATAATATTATATGTATTAGCGTGATTTTACATAATAGGGTAAAAGTTTGAGTAAGCTAACCAACATGTCCCAAGATCAAACCTAGCTCATGGGAATTCCTGAAAAATAGTTTATGCAAAAGTTGTTTAAAAAATTAAAGTTTTTAGGAGCGCCCATCCTAATTAAGTTGTCAAAGTTGTGTTTATAAAATGAAGGACTTTTGTCACTAAACTACGGATTGATGAGATTGGAATGGGTATGATAGAGGGCAAGGATATTCTTTTAGGGGGGTGATTGTTATGTCGTTGTTGTAATAATTCAAGGGGTTATTAGTTAGAGGAAGTATTAGTATAAATAGGGATTAATAGAGATGTATGAACTTGTTTGGACATTGAATATACAGTTCTTTCATATTTCTCTCTTTACGACAATCACCTACTTATTGGATGATCGTATTTATTGTTATGGTAAAGTTAATTTATTATTTTGCCGTAAAGAAAAGTTGCTCTCCATATTTTGTAGACATGATGACTACTTCATTCTTTGCATATTTATGTTTAGGCTCTCCATATAGCAATTTAGAGAATTTTAGTGGTTTTCTTAGGTTTTTATTGAATTTAATTGCATTAATTATGATTCATGATAATTATATGAAATTAAAGCCGATTAAGGTGTTTGTGGCAGAAATTAGAATTAAAAATAAATTAAAAAAGAAATTTAATGTTAGAAAAGGATCAAACTCATAAACCCATTTATTTTATTTTGTTTTGTTTTTATTTTATTATCATCATCTTTATTATTATTATTATTATTATTATTATTATTATTATTTCTTCTCTTTTAGGTCAGATTTGTTTACACACACACCCCTCACTCATTCATTCCAAGGAGGAGGCGCTACAATACATTCCTTCACTCATTCATTCATAAGCACAATGAATTATTCCTTCACTCCATCATCCAACCACGCCACGCACGAAGGGGAGATTCATGAAACACGCCACCTACAACATTTAAACCCTCGCCTCCTAATTCCATCCACACGCCACCACTATGCATTCCATTAAATCATTGCTCATTCACTCAATGCTCCAACCATGAGCGGCTAAGTGCATTCGTCCGATGGTGATGAAGAAACTAACCTGAGTTCTTGAACAATTAGGGGAGTTCTTTGAATATTAATTTCACTTTCCAATCTCTATACATGTAGATTGTAATTCAAGAAACTACACCAAATATCTATTTGGATCTTCAGCATTAGTCCCTGCAAACTGACCATTCAATTCAAGCATTTTTAAGCATTGTTTGTTTGATCTCAAAATTGTTTGCTTGAATAGCAAGCACTCAAATTCCATATTGATACCCTCGATATTGCCTCCCCAGAAAGTCGTTAACACCCAACTGATCATTTTCATCTTGAGCCATCTTTGCGTTAATGTTTATTGCAACTTGCTCCTCTTGATTCGTAGGTGATGTCACATCTGATATTTCTTCAAGGCTCCTTATCCTACGTGGTGTCTTTATAGCTTTGAATTTACAGGGCATCAAGCACCAGGGTACCTAAAAAACAAATAATTTCAAATAATATCTAAAAGAAAAAAATAAATAAAACAAAAATAAACAAAAGTAAAATAAAAAATAAAAAGAAATAAATAATTAAAATAAAAATAAAAATAAGAAACGGATAAATGGATAAAATAAATGAATTAAATAAAAAAATCTCAAACTAAACTAATAAAAGATTTCTAATTCTAATCACCAATTGCCTTGAGTCCCCGGCAATGGTGCTAAAAACTTGATGCTACCAAAATTTAATTATGCACCGCAAGTGTACGGGTCGTGAAAATAATATATGGTAAATCAAAGTCGATCCCACAGAGACTCAATCTAATAGGTAAATAGGCATTAGAAATCTAAATTTTGTTTAAGTTGAGAAAATCAAATACGAATAATCAAAATATAAATTCAAAGAACTAAAATATTAATTCTAATACGCTAAAAGATAATAATTGACACAAGCAACCTAGAGTGGATAATCCCTTCTTTAAGTTTTTGAGCATGTAATTTCCCAAATAAATATATTTAAATTTAATTAGTTAATCTAGAGTATAAATATATGTAGTGTCTTCCGATGATCTACAACCTTCTCTCAAATAAAACTATTATTTCTAAATAACTATTTAAGGGGCATTCACTCGAATGTTCTCACTCTAGTATGATTATGAGTCCCGTAGGTATATTCCTATCCTAAAAGCAAATTAGAATAAATTCCAATATCACATTACTCAGTTTAAATGTCCAATTAAGATCCCCTTCTGAGGTTAATCTAAATTCTCCACATTCATACTTAATGTTGAGTAGACACTAAGCAGAGACAATAAGATTTAAACTGAATAAACACAATTAAAATTAAATATAAATAAATGGTTGAAACATGCTCAAATTCTTACACCATGACACCAGCATCTTTTTTATTTAATGAGCCATTCGTTTGACTCAGATACCAGCCTTCAATGGATATGTCTCAGATCAGACACCCATGGATACACTCAATAATCTTCACTGGACATCATTTGCGTCAACTCAGGGCTCATCTTAAAGAACCAATAGGATCCCATATGCAACCACATCAGTTTTTTTGTTTCAACAATTTTCTGGAGTGCATTCTTATGTTGGTCCATTTTCTTTATTTTTCAATTGCGTATTTCATTCTATGTGTGCTATATCATTTGGATCGTTGTAGTCCTTATTTTATTAATACCATTTTGACTTTAAATAAAGAAAAGGTATATTTGTTTTAGTAATTAATCTTTCTACTTTTGCATCATAGGTATTTGATACCGGATGTCATTAGTAATGGATGAGAAGGAGCTTTGGCCGTGGATCACTCGCTGCCAAATATACCGTGTAATTAAGAGGATATACACTGTGAGATTTATTAAAAAAATTTGATGAAGCATATGAATTTTAACTAGTAATTCACAGTGTCCCCTTTGACGACCCAATTAACTCGTAATTAATTCATTTAAGCCAATTAAGTTGTTAAAAGCTCAAGATATGTGTGTGTTGGGGTGGTTGGGGGGGGGGGCGCACACACACACACGTATGTATCACCATTTCGAAATAGGGATTTATCAGGGTCTTTGTAGTTTATAAAGTGAGAGTATGCTATTTGTGTGTTGGGGTCATCATGTATGAAATAAGTTTGTTAATTAATCCAATGGAGTTGTGCGATCTCTTCCCATTTATAGCACAACATTCCGATTATGATCATAAATATAAAGGCCACATGAAATAAAAAAATATCCATTTCGATCATCAATCGAGTTGTTGGTGATGCGTAAATGAGAATATAATAAAAAAACAATCCATATATAGTTCTTTGCTTAAAGGATGGATTGTTGGGGGCATCTTAGAGAAAAATTTAGGTCATGAATTATTCAGGAAAATTATTAATTTGTTGAAAAGTGAGAGAAGTAAAATATAGGTCCACATAAATCTGCAATTAAATTCAGTTAAAATAATTAAAATTGAAATCACAGATAGATATACTCCATTTTTTCTTTTTAACTATAGATGGACATTCTAATCTTTCAATAACATTAAAAATTCCTACTTCAACAACAATGAGGTTTTTCACTGTTTAATCAGGGGTATAGGGTTAATGAAATATTTGAACAAAAATAAATTTTCAGTGAATAACATCTCAATAATACACTTGATGAAATGGAAGAGACTAGTTTAAAAGGTTTAACTTCGATAAATAACATAACAATAAATTTTAATTTCTACAGGATATAATCAAATCATATTTGAAGTTCCATAATATACCATTCATCAGATAATTTCAAATACGTAATAAAACAACTTGTTTGACAGAATCGATTTGAAAGGTAATTCTCAAAACTTATATTTCCATAGGACTTCAATAGAATTGAGTAACAAGTGCGGACACGCACATTCCACGAGGGTAATTAACCAAGCCCAGCTCAAGGCTATGAAAACAAGTATGAACATACAGTTCATGAGAGTAAGTAAGCAAGCATGGCTCGAATCCATGAAACAAGTGTAGATACAACACCTAGGAATAACAAGTGTGAGTTAACACCTACAAATAACAAACCTGAGTTAACACCCACAAACACCAAGCAAGCTCATTATTAATCATGGCGTGCCAAGGACTAACAATGTTGTTGTTAGTAATCATCGTTTTGTATTCAGTTTTCCCAACAACATTTTCAAGCATATGTGAGATCAATTTTCAAACCATCTCTAATAATAAAACTATTTTCGAATAACTTGTAACAAGGATCACAGCATGGAACTTTGCGAATAATATGTCAAAACAATTTTCTAGCATGCATAGAGTATATATAATCTAAATGTCTTTTCTTTTCCCAATCTCTATACATGAATCCCTACACAATTTTGACTTCTTAATCTATTCCAAGTATTAAAATCATCAAAATCATACTCCTTCCCACTAAAACTGGTCTGGTCGAAATTCACTAAAAATAGGGAAAGGTTGATTTATTAAATTTTCTTTCCATACACTTGCATATCCTTGTTCCTAAACCTATGTCCATGCATTATTTGAACCAAAATCGTTCCTTCCCAAGAGAAATTTCTCGCAGCACCTCCCCTAGAGTTTCAAGATGCCAAAAATTCATATGGAACTTAAACCATCACAAAACAGCTACTAATCAACTCCAAATTATGCATATAGTTGTTTTGTAACAATTATTTGATCCAAATCCCTCTCTTTCTAATTTTTCTCTCTCAAGACCTAAACTTTCAGCAGCAAAATCCCACCCTGAAACTCAAAAATAAAACTATCGAATTAAGGGGGAAGGCTTAGAATCATGAACTAGAAGAGATTTCATGCATGAATCAACTTTACCTCATATTTTTGCTTGGTTTCTCTTCCTTTTCTCTTGCCCTTTTGTACGCCTTCCTCTTCTCTCTTCTCCTTGTTGTTTGGTCATTTTTAGTGCAAAAATGGAGCTCAAAATGACTTAATAATATCTGCACATGTGGTTTAATAAAGGTGGGATCCACTTGCACTGATAAAGCAACTTTAGACTGATATATTCTACCACTATGATATTCTGACTCTCTTCTCATCTTGAAATAAGAAATCTTTAAGTAAAATTTTTTAGTTAAGATAGTTTGAACATGTTCAGAGAAGACCATTGGAGTCACAAGTAAGAAGGGTTGATTACGCAGTATGGAGTCCTCCGAAAAGACATAGAGAAAGACCAAAGTGCACTCTCAAGAAGTTTATAGAGAGAAATATTTTAGTTATTAATCTATTCAAGAATCTAGTCTATGATAGAGTAAAATAACTTTGTATGGTCTATGTAGGCCATCCCACCTAGTGGGACAAGATGGTTGTTGTTGTGTTGTTATATTATTTATATTCACTTAATCCCATTACAACTCCAAAATATGTCCATTGGTTTTGTTGTTGGGATTAAAACATACACATGCAACTAAAGAATACGATATTAAAATTTTCTAATCCTCGTATGGATCTGCCAAAGGCGTTTAGACCAAGGAGATAGTGTAATACCTTTTTGGGTTCTTGAATTCATAGCTTCCTTTGCTTTTGTATCTCTTTCGGTTCCCAAAGTCCACAACCTTCTCAAGCTTTTCTGCGTTCTTGATCATGATCTCAAGGAGCCGATGTTTTTGATTGTTTACATCTACTGGTATCCACATGAACAGTACTAAAACGACGGTAGCATGCTACCGCCCTTGGTTTCACTCTCTTTCTCCAAGGTTTCGGTGGCTCACTCAATTAAATTTGAAATTCATTCCCTCTATTGCTCATGATTCCTTATATTTACAGAATTCATAGAGTGCATCATAATTCAAGATTAATCTTTTATTAATCTTGAAAATATGAATTTGATAAAGATATAAAGATATTCAAGATTAATAAAAGATTAATCTTGAAAACCAAATCTCAGAAGATATTCAAGATTAATCTTAAAATTCGAATTCCAAAAGATATTCAAGATTAATCTTTATTAATCTTGATATTTAAATTATGAAATTCAAATTTTAAAATTCGAATTTGGATTAATCTTGATTTGATTAGATCATATCCATTTAATTAATCCAAATAATGAGCCAACAAATTTTTCTTAATTTATCTTTATAAATTAAATCAATGTTAATTATTTAATTTATCAAATAAATTAAATATTAAAACTAACATACATTAACATTATCTATATAAAATTAATGTAATTTCAAATTATATATAATATATATAATTCAAAAAACCCTAAAATCAAAGCACGTGTTTGGCTATTTCTTGTGTGAGACCCTGTAGGTCCACATGAAGTTGGCAGTGGGTTAAACTGAGAGTTAACCCACAAATTGCAAGTGGCATCTAGCAAGACATTGCGACTACCTAAAACATATGGGGATCGTTAGCGCGACACAACTTTTCATGCAACCACATCACGTCCCTTTTGTCACACGATATCTCGGTCAAGGATGAGGTACTGATGACATCGTCCTCCTATTCTTGACCATTACATTCTCAATTCCTGAGTAGTCTGATCTTAGAAATGAAAACTTCTTTTTGTTACAGTATGGACATACATTTCTTAGACTGACTCATCGAGAGGCCTAGTAATATCTCTCTCAACTAATGCGAGGGATAAATCACATCTTGATCACTCACATTCCTCCAAATGAAAGACCCATAAGCCGGTAGCCTTTATCATCACCCGGTCAAAGGTGACTTTTTACTAAATCGAAACTTAGCGACTCTCATGTAGGAATCCATGATGATCTCAGGTCAAAGGGCGTGATGACGTGATTACATATGAGATAAGCTAATGACTTAATCCATGCAGCTTTTTCATAGCAGGTCAGTCCAGCACCTTGTACTCTTACAAGTGCCTATGACTTTGACTCGTATCTCTATGCCTTATAAAAGTCATACTGGTCTTGCTTCATCTTTGCTCCCACATAGATAACCAACCAAGGACATTTAGGACAACCTTCATAATTTGCCCATAGATGCAATTATCATAATAAACAAGCAAAAACTATGATAATTAAATGGAAAAATACATTAAAATAAATAATATATAAGGTACAATGATTTACCCCTTATGGCACAATTTCCAACATTTGCCACCTCATGCTTGTTAATGCATTGTGTGATTTGATTTCATGCTATCTCTAGCTTCTTATATGTTATGTTTGTCACATAATACCACTCCATATTCCATCACTAACGTAATTTATTCCACATCATGCTTTCTTTTGCACATGGGAATCCATTTTTTCAAATATTTATTAACCATTTGGCTTCCCTTCTTAAGATATAAGTAATGGATGAGAAGTAGCTTTGGCCGTGGATCCCTTTCCACCAAATAAATTTTCTAAACGCATAAGAATGTAATTCCGTGTAATTAAGAGGATATATACGCTAAGAGAAATTAAAAAAATTCTGGTTAACTATATGAATTTTAGCCAGTAATTCACACAGTCCTCTTTGACGATGCAAGTAACTCTTAATTCATTTAAGCCCAATTAAGTTGATAAAAGCTCAAGATAACATATATATATATATATATTTGTGCGCGCGCACGCACACATATAACGTTGTATGATCCATATAGCCGATCCCACGTAGTGGGACAAGTGGTGGTGGTTGTTGTATTATTTATATTCACTTAATCCCATTTCAACTCCAAAATATATCCATTGGCTTTGCTGCCTCATGCTTGTTGATTCATTGCGTGATTTGATTTCATGCTATCTCTTGCTTCTTAAGCAATTGATAATATGTTATGTTTGTCAAATAATACCACTCAGTATTCCATCAGTAACATAAGTTATTCCAGATCAAGCTTTCTTTTGCACAAGGGAATCCATTTTTTAATTATTTATTAACCATTTGGCTTCCTTCCTTAATATCTAAGTAATTGACGAGAAGTAGCTTTGGCCGTGGATCACTTGCCGCCAAATAAATTGTCTAAACGCATAAGAATGTGATACGGTGTAATTAAAAGGATATATAAGCTAAGAGAAATAAAATTTTTTTTAATTAACTATATGAATTTTAGCCAGTAATTCACACAGTGCCATTTGATGACGCAAGTAACCCGTAATTAATTCATTTAAGTCCATTTAAGTTGATAAAAGCTCAAGATAACATATATATAAACACATGTGTGTTCGCACACACATAATATATATATATATACCATTTCAAAATAGGGATTTATCCGTCTTTGTTGTTTATAATGTGAGAGTATGCTATTTTTATGTTGGGGGTCATCATGTATGAGATAAGTCTGTTAATTAATTCAATGGAGTTGTGCAATCTATTACCATTTATAACACAACATAGGGATTCTGATTATGATCATAAATATAAAGGCAACATGAAAAAAGACTCCATTCTATCTTGTTTGCTAAAAGCAAAATTTACTTCATTAATCGATTCTCTCAGCCATTATTAAGAATAAATTGGTCTCATATCAGGTAGCCGTACAGTAAAAGTATAGTTAACTATTTGGTAAAAAGCCACATATTAATTAAGGACATTTTTAATACGTACAGGTACATATATAAGATAATTTCTGTTAACCTTTTTTTTATAAATGAGTCATTTGTTTGTTATTCATGTGAGTGGAGGAAAAACTACCTCCAGGGTCCAGCCAAAAGGATAATATTAATTAAGTCTTATATTGTGTGAAACGAGAACGATAGCCAATCAGATTAACGGTTCAATTTTCCCGATTATTTACTATATGCATATTGACCAAGATTTCGTTGACTGTAATAATTTAACATTTGTCTTAGGTGATCCCAAAGGAAATCACCTAAGTTTTGTTTCTAGGACTTAATTTTTGTGTTGAAATAATCAACACAAAAATATTCAAGAAAATTATCATTGACACGTAATCAACAAGTTGAAACAATCAACACAAAAATATTCAAGAAAATTATCATTGACACGTAATCAACAAGTTGAAACAATCAACAAAAAAATATTCAAGAAAATTATCATTTACACATACTATCTCCTACAAAAAAAAGTTAATTAATTAATTAATTAATAGCACGGAGGTTGGAGGACCATTTCCAAAATTTGACACACAGAATTCTGCCATCAAAGAGTTCGAACAATAATTTCGTGCGATCATTACGATCAAATCCTTGAAAACTAAGAGCTAGCCTTCAATGGATGCATATCACATCAGACACTCTTGGATACACTCAATAATCTTCACTGGACATCATTTGCATCAACCCAGGGCTCATCTTAAGGAACCAATAGGATTCCATACGCAACCACGTTAGCTTTCTGTAACAATTTTCTATAGTGCATTCTTATGTTGGTCCACTATCTTTATTCTTCAATCATGTATCTCATTCTATGTCTGCTATATCTTTTGGATCGTTGCAGTCCTTAATTTATTAATACCATTTTGACTTTAAATAAAGAAAAGCCATCTTTAATTTGTTTTAGCAATTAATCTTCCTACTTTTGCATCATAGGTATTTGATACCGGATGTCATTTGTGTCGACATGTGTAGGATCTGAAAAGGAGTTCGACGACAATGAAGGGCAAAAGGATCTGCGTGATTGGAATCAACTAAGCCTTGTTAGGGGATTGAGGCAGTCAAGCAGTTTTGAGTTCGCTAAGCCTTATTAGGGATTCTCTTAGTATTGTTAAAAGATCAAAATGTCACAATGATCATCGAACTTAGTCGACAAGTTGAAACAATCAACACAAAAATATTTAAGAAAATTATCATTCACGGAGGTTTGAGGACACATGGCAAGAATGAAGATTGAAAGGTCAAATCAATGAGAAGAGAACCTAAACAGTAATGTCGTGATAAAAAATCTACTAATTCTATATCTTAAAAAAGACAAGTCGTAGCTCAATTACACGTATATCTTGTTCAGAATTTGTGTATATTAAGGGACATAAGACTCTATTTTATGCACAGAGTAAGCACAAATACGTGAAATACTAAAATCATGTGGTCTCCAAGGTCGCTATTGTTCCTAACTTTTGTGTTTGTTTTACTTTTTGTTTCATCAGCTTCCTCAATCCCAATTCCAGAACTCTTCACTCAATGTCTTGAGGCCAATTCTCAAAACCCAATCCCATTGTCCACCACGTTTTTCACTCGTGACAAGGCTAATTTCACTTATGTCCTTGAATCCACAGTTCAAAATCTAAGGTATTTGCTACCTTCAATATCCAAACCCGAATTCACTCCCTTACGAGATTCACATGTTCAAGTTGCTGTCATTTGTGCAAAAAAGCTCAAAATTCACATGAGGATACGTAGTGGAGGTCATGACTATGAAGGGCTTTCTTTTGTTTCTCTCATTGAGAAGCCATTCATGATCCTAGATCTCGCTAAGCTTCGTGGCATCCACTACCAGAAAAATCAGCCTTAGTGATGGAAAAAATCCATCGCTAAATCCGTCGTTAAAACGAAGGTCGCTAAATTTAGCGACGGAATTGTCAAATTTAGCGATGGATTTTTTAGCGACGGATTTAGCGAGGGAAATTTCCGTCGCTAATTAGCGATGGAATGTTCCGTCGCTAAATTTTCTTTTCCCTCGCTAATTCCGTCGCTAAATTTCCATTTTCCATCGCTAAATTTCCCTTTTCCCTCGCTAATTCTATCGCTAAATTTCCTTTTTCCCTCACTAATTTCGTCGCTAATTAGAAATTATACCTTCCATCACTAAATTTCCTTTTTCCCTCGATAATTAGAATATTATATCTTACTTTTCCGTCGCTAAATGCGTTATATTCAATCGCTAAATGGGCAATTATGTGTATTTAGCATCACTATATTTGACAATTTTATCGCTAAATCCGTCGCTAATTTTAAATATGAATCAAATACGTATTTACAAAAATATTTTATAAACAAAACCTGTTTAATCAAAATTGACCCAAAAAACAAATTTTAAATAGTAATATCAAGTACATTGTATCTTTAACCATAAATACACTCTAATGTTTGATAAAAGTCTCAAAGTTGAAAAAATACA
>JANTPZ010122015.1:0-27861 GCA_025593235.1 Vachellia pachyceras | reverse complement strand
AATTTGTTCCCAGTATTTCACGAAATCTCTTGAACTTGAGAACAACAACAACATAAAGTTTATCTATCATATGGTCAAAGAATCGAAAAAATTTGTGTCTCCATGTTCTGATGAGGAAGAGAGAGCCACAAACTACCCAGAAACCCAATGCAAATCCAACTCCCATACCAAGATACAACGCCTTCAGAAAAGTGCCATGCTCATTTTCTTCAACCGACGGCTTTACTTTGTGAGTTTCTTCTTTCTTGTTGCACTTTTTTGGAAGAGGATCTCCACAGAGGTCAAGATTGCCAACAAAACTCCAGGAATCAAAACTTTGAATCTGGGTCCCAATTGGTATTTGTCCGATCAAACTGTTGTATGAGAGGTTCAACCAAGCAAGAAAAGACAGATTAGAAATGGTGGAAGGAATTTCTCGAAAAAGTTTGTTGTAACTAAGATCAAGAGACTCCAAATTTGTCATGCCTCCAATTTCTCTAGGAATCTTTCCACTCAAATGGTTCTGAGACAAGTTCAAGGACCACATTTGGTTCATACTGAATAATTCTTTAGGAATTTCTCCAGACAAATTGTTAGAGGACAGATCAATCACTCGCAACAACCAAATTCGAACATAATTTAATTCTCTTCCTTTAGTATACAAGTTTATGATTTCTGCCCTCAAAGCTTGACCGATTGATTGCATGATGTTATATAGGCAATGAGGTATGGACCCTGAAATCTTGTTATCAGCAAGATCCAATATCATAAGAGAAGAGAGGTGGCACAGTTGTAATGGAATCTCGCCAATGAATTGGTTGTCCCTCAATTTGATAACCACCAAACTTGATGGCATTGTAGTAGGCAAACTTCCAGAGAATTCGTTTCCCTCGAGAAGAAGGTACTGCAAAATTGTCCAGTTTGACATGTCTAATGAAAATTTGCCAGATAAATTGTTATCACACAAATCTAATATCCCAAGATTCAATGAGCTCATGGAGGGAGGAACCTCGCCAGTTAGCTTATTACTATGCAAGTCAAGGAAATCTAGTTGCTTCCAATTGGCCCAACAATCAGGAAGTGTCCCACTCAAATGATTATCTGATAAATCCAAACTAGACAAAATGTTTTCCCCATTACTCTGTGGATGACACAACAATGGGGAAATAGATCCTGTAAAGGAATTGTGAGCTCCCCTAAACTCGGAGACATTTTGTGACATATGTGGGAGACCTCCAGTGAAATTATTATAGTCCAAATATATATATTTTGTGTAGATTGTCACATTGGATATTTTAATCTAAAATTTTTATTGTATAGAATAAAACTCAATCTATTAGCATTTGATAATTTTTTTTCATGTCAGCATTTAAAATTACAATGTCAGTATTTAAATGATTCAAATGCAGTTTTATGCAAAATATTTGTTTATTTTAATTATTGTAGTATTAAAATATTCATATCAAAATTTTTAATTATTTGAATTTAATTATTAATGAAAAACAACGGAGCATTTTCTTGCATGCTGCCCTCCCTTGCCTAAAGCGGCAAGGTTCATTAACTCAGGAGTTCCCTTTGATCATTCTGGTCGATGGCAAGCAATTTGCAAGTTGAAAAGCATTTATTGTTCTACCAAACTTACACTTGATTGTTCTTATATTTATCGTTCTATCAGTGTTAGTCCATCTTTTTTAAAAAAAAAAAGTTATTTAAATATTTTTTTATATAAATACCTTTCTATAGTCTTTTGATCTTTCTCTTTCCCATAGTCTTCTCTCTCTCTCTCTGGTTGTCTCTTGAAATGCCCCCTGCAGCCACTGTCACTTTTTTCTCTGATTCTCTCTCTCCCATGGTCTTTTGATCTTTTCCCATCCCAACCTCCACGTCTCTCTCTTCCTCCTTTTGTCATCATAGCTCCATCACCGAAGAATTTCTCCATTACTTGAAAATGTTCTCTTCCTGGGTTGCTGCTTGACAGTGACTGGCCGACTAGGTGCGCCTTTGCCGTGTGGGTCAGAGGGTTGAGGTCTTAAGGATTGACGCGGCGAGCGAGAGCAAAAGTCGAAAGTGGAGACAGGGTGTGTTAGTGTGTTGAATTGTGTCACTGTGTTGAGTTTTTGACATTTGAAATATATATATATATATATAAATTATACGAGTTAGCCCGCGAGTTGAAGGCTCGATCTGTTTTAAGCTCAAGAAGCTCGATTTTTGGTGGGCTGCCAAAATCTGTCTCAGCCTAAGGGTTGGAATGCATGCTAAACCCATTTTAAAGATATTAACTATTACCCTCAACAGTGACCGTAAATTTAAATGAATTGGATATCATGGCTTATACTTTCATGTTCTCATATTCAAAGAACATTTATAAAAATAGTTACATATTACCTTTTAATAGGGTTATGAAATTAATAACGAGATTTAAATTTATAATCTTTTCGGATGTTACTATATATGAAACAAACTTTGTTGGTGTTCACTTTTTGAACCTCCGGTCTTGTTTAGGCTTCAAAAGTCTTTATTCCAAATCCAATTTTTCTTCTTCTCATGAATGTAACCCAACAAAGGTGTGAACGCTTCAAAATTATGATAGAAATTTCAAACTTATCATCGATCAATTTCGTTTGGTGCAAGCCATGTTGCCAATTTCGTCAAACATCATTTCATCCCTGTCTCCCCTTCTTATTTCTATACAAAAGAAAAGGAAGTGAAAATATGAGAGGTACAATGGTAAGTTATGATTTTTGAAAATAACTTTAAGATAAAATTTATTTTTAACATTAATGGGAATATCTATACGATATAAAAATTACACAATCTCCATTTTTTAATGTCGGAATCAATTATTTTTTTTGTGAGATTAAAAAGATAAATAAATTAATCAAACATATTTATTTATATGTATAATTATATTATTTATGAATTTACAAGTTAATAAATTCATTTGGAAGAAGTAATAAATATAAATATTAACTTTCTTAATTTTTCGAATGATTCTATATCCTATAAAGCTAGCATTTAAAACATAATAGCCCCCCGAATAAAAAAAAGGGAGTAGCTCTAGCTCAGTTTCCCTAAAGACATCATCAAAACTGAAATGAACTTCATATATCTTTTAAATTTTTGTCCTTACACTTTTAATTGCATCTTCATCATATAAATATTTTTATCTTTTTAAATCCTATACAAATATCTCGTGATGCTTGTAAAGTCTTCATCCCAAATTACATTCAGCTTCAACCTCACTAATAATGTAACCCAGCTGGGGCTGGGAAGGTTCCAATGTCATCTTCATTCATTTTCCTTTGGTGAAAGAGATGCTTGCAGTTTCATCAAAACATCATTTTTTTTGTTCAATTAAATCTCATTTCCTTCCATCTTTTCTCTCCTTTTTCGTCTAAAATTATTATATAATGAACCCAAACAAGGCTTTAAGTAGTTGTCATACACTTTTTTTTTCCCTAAAGCATATATATCTTCATCCCAAACTACACTTAATTTCAGTCTTTGATGCGTATGATTGCAGTCCCTACTAACTAAATGTACAACCTTAATAAAATCAGAATTCAGGACTTCCACTTCCCTGAAAACCTCTGGTCTAACAAAGATTCAACCATGGATGATACTTAAATTTACGCCACCGTTTTTAATGTAAAATGGTCTATGTTAATTTGCTCTCTTTTTTTAACCAAGGTGTTTGTAACTACTCTAATACCATAAAAATTAAACTTTATGGTTTCAAATTATTATTCATGAAACAATCAAATTTTTGTTAAGAAAATTCTATTTGGGTAATATTTTCTTTGCCAAAATTTTTATTTAAATAATGAAATTTGTGGAGCTCATCATTGTGATGAAATACGTTCATAATGTCTCTTTTATGATGATAACCCTCAGCGAAACTTGTCCATGAGTTCTTTAAGTTTTTGAAACAAGTTTTTCAAAACTTGTGAAGTGAAACTTACCATCGTGGATGGTTAATATAATTCTGACAATGAATACCAAAAGAAATATAAAATGTTGAACAATCTTAATTAAACGAATACTTAAATGCCTAAAGAAGATTATACCCACGTCATCGCATTTATTGTCACGCAACAATATTTTCAATGAGATGGCTACAAAAACATAAAGTTGATCCATCAGAAGATGAAACGGTAGAAAGAATTTGTCTCCATGCTACAAATCCAACTTTCATCCCAAGATATAACAACTTCAGAAAGGTGTAATGTTCATTTTCTTTACTCGATTTTAAATTCTGAATTTCTTCTTTCTTATTGCATTTGAGGCTCTCTGTAAAATTGAGGATTTTTTTTATTATAGAAGTTCTATGCACATGTAGTTAAATACAATATCATTTCTATCATGCTTGCAAAGTAATGCTAATTTTCTAGTTTGTTCATTATTGCATTAACCAAATTAAGTTGATAAACCAATAGCAATGACCTAAGTTGAAGATTACTTTTTTCAACCTTTCATTTTTTAAGGAAAAAGAAATTTCCATTAAACTTCATTAAGCCTAATGAACAAACTTTTCAGCCCTGTGTATCGATCCCTTTAACATTTAGAATACAATATATAGCTAAAGAGAAAAAAGGGTTGATATGAAGTGAACATTGAAAACAGAATGGCTCTGTTTAATCAATGGCTCTCTTTCCACCGCATGCACTATCAACACTGAAGATAAACTTTTATGGTCTCTTTAGATTTTCCTCCTCACACTTTTACGTACATTGTTTTTTCCTGTGGCTCTAACTTATTCTAATTTACGTATAAGAGTATTTGGCATTGAGTATCAGTGAATGAACGTTTTGTGTGTGAGAGAGAGAAGGCTTAGTCTTATAGTTGGAAATTAGACCAGCTCTTGATAACGCGACAGGGCCTGCGCTTCAACTATTGCAGATTGAAGAAAAATCATCAATCTATGCTATAAAATCTCTTCCACCAAGCCAATCACCAAATCACGGCTCCCTCACAGCGTTAGACTCAATTTACTGTTCATAAGGAATCTTGGGCTCCCTGCTCCACCAAGGAGGCTCCCTCTCTGACTCTCTCTCATAAGCTTTTCAAATTTGAAATCCGCCCGCACAAATTTCTATTGTTATACACATCTTTCACGCTTAGCGCTCCCATTTTCAAACAGACGTCTCTCATCACAGAAGGCTCCCTCCTCGACAGAAGATTGTACCAGCTTTCATTGTACAGAAGATTGTATGAAGGCTGGATGGTAAGGTATGGCCGAAGAAAGATCGGCCGATTGTTCATCCACATGAGGTACTTTGTGCTTGAGTCCCGCCTTCTCGCGTTTACCCAAGAGAAACCCGCAGGATAATAGGGTAATTTCACCATTTTTCTGAAGTCTATTCCTCAAATTTTTTGCTGTTCTGTTAATTTTGCTGAAATATCGGTTTAGGGTACCTTCCCCTCTTCGCTTTCCAGAGTAACTCCTCTTCGGGACTTCAACATAAGAAATGACAAGTTGTTAGAATCCTTGCATGTATGCAGATAGAAATGGGTCTTCTTTTTTGGCCTTTTGGTTTTGGTTTTAATTTTAAGGAATTAATGATGGGTTTGCCTCTAAACTGTTCTAAGGTCTACTTTCAAAAAGTTCTTCTTAAAATTAATGATGGGTTAGCAACTGTCAAGCAAGCACGCATCCAGCTTCTTCTTCTTCTTCTTCTTCTTCTTCTTCTTCTTCTTCTCCTTCTTCTCCTTCTTCTTCTTCTTCTTCTTCTTGTATTTCTAATTGTCCTCCTGTCAAAACTTTTCTGGGATTAGGGAAGGTGTTGGAGAAGCTGGCTGGAATGTTAGCGACTAATTCTTTGTCTCTGCTTTATTAGGTTCCAATCAAAACACTGTTGAATGATGGTAACTGTAGAGTGGAGGATAGAGGCTTGAAGACTCATCATGGACACGTGAGTTAGCAACGATTTTAATACTTGTCTTTTTGACCCTCTACGTATGTAATTTCCACCTCTTCTGTGCAGATAGTTTATGTTTTGTCTGTTTACAATAAGAAAGAGAAGTACCACCGGATGACAGTGAGATTATTTTTCTACTATTCATTCAACCAGAATATGTTTACACTCATGCCATTTGTGTTATGCGAATGTTTATTAGTTGGGTTCTAATTGTAGATGGCGGCATTCAACATTCATGAGGCACTAACCTGGAAGGAAAAAATCGAGTATGTAATTGATTAGGTATGTTCCATCAATTTGCATGATCTTAATGTGATTTCTAAATTTGAAACAATATTCATATCTCTATCTGTTTGTTAGGTTTTATATCTCCTTAGACATATTGGTTTTCAAACTAAAAGAAATTTCTTAATGCATGACTGATAAGATTGGTTTGTTAGTTTAATAAATAATCTTACTCTTGAACATTTAATATGTGTATCATCATGGAGCACAACCTGCAAATGGCAACAAATATGTTTCTTTTGGGTACAAATAGGGTAATTTCAAGTTTTATGATGCCTTTTAATTATATTCAAGTTTTTAGATTTTATTGGATTGGGAAAAAACAAAAGCACAAAATTTGTTAAAGTTTGATCATTCAGCATACGAGTTGTAGGAAAAGAATTGAATGAGCTTAATACCACCTTTATGACAGGTTTAAAATTTTTGCAGAACATATGTAATAATTATGAATTATAAGCTTCTCGTGCAATGCACGAGGAGCACTTCTAATTCTATAAAAACATAAATCACAAGGATTAATTACTTTAATTTATTGTTATTATTCAAGGATGGCTAGAGTGAAAGTTATTAAAGAAAATATGAGAGAAAATCGTTTGATATGGTTTGAACTATTAAAAGAAGGTCAAAAATGCGTCAATGAGGAAAGTTAATCAAAAAATTTGGAGTCCAGTTAATAGGGGTAGAGGAAGACCAAAGAGCATATTCCACTAGATTATTGAGTTAAACCTCTTAATAATAATATATCCAAAAATATGATTTTTAATGGAGCTCATTGGTATCACGTGATCAATTAATCCGATCTCATCTAGTAGGATAAAGTTTTGTTGTGATTGTATACATCCATTCTCACTAGCATCCCATTAACATCAATGACAATTTCTTAGTTAAAAAAAGGACACCAGCTTACAAATTCAATCACACAAATTCAATCGAGCTCAATATTACCGTGTGATCCATGTTTCCTTATGGTAAAAGAGACGTTGCCAATTTCTTCAAGCATCATTGTCATTCCACTAAATCTCATTCATTTCCTCCATTTCTCCTATTCTTATTCCCATACAATTATCCTATAATTAATCCAAACAAGTCTTTAATTAATTCTTATACGCAGTGCAAGAGTGGGGACTTCAAGATAATATCTTGAGTTGATCTGCTGAACTATAATATGAGCAAATTAATCAAGTCTGGAAATCTAAGAGGTAACTCCTACTTGGGGCCAGGAGTTCTATTAGAAGATGAGTAAGAACTAGCTCTAACTTAATCTACTAGCTCATACCAAATTCTCTCAAACTAACTGTGACTAGAGCTCTGGGCATGGCAGCCTCCATATGCATTATGTTCTTCCATATATACACTTGTCAACTCAAATGTAGAGATCATCAATGCCAAAAGCATACTTCATTCAAAGAGAAAATTTTTAAAGCACAATAATGATATATGAATTGGAAAACCACTAAGCAAAGGCCTTTTTGTGCATGGGAACACACACACTGATAAATATTGCCGCAAATTAGATACATGACAATGGGTAGGAAACATTAGAGCCCATGGTCCATGTATAACTGCAGCAAACCTCTCTAATTACCTGAAATGATATATCAGATTTGAATGAATTTAAGAGGAAGTCATTAGAATAGTACATGGCACATAAAAAGGAAAAAGGAAATCAAAGAACCAGTGTTAAAAAATATTGTACCTTAATATGCTTGTTGCTGCACATGTATCTTGTATGGTAAACATATTGAGTTATAAAGGGAATGAGTTAAGAAATGATTTTTTTTTGGTGACCAAGAGAATACGAAAAAGAAAATAATAAAGCCTCATTTAAAAAATTATAATATCTAATCGGTTAGTTACCTCAACGGCAATATGTTATTAGTATTCATTGAAAGCTTTTTTCAACTTGATGGCTACAAAAACGTAAGGTTGATCGGCCAGAAGATGAAATAGTTGAAAGAATGTGTCTCCTTGCTCTAATGAGGAAGAGAAAACCACAAATTGCCCAGAAACTCACTGCAAATCCAACATCCATTCCAAGATACAATGCCATTAGAAAGTCATCACCTTCATTTTCTTCAACTGCCTTTGACTGATAAGAAGCTTCTTCATTGTGACACTTTTTTGGAAGAGGATCTCCTTAAAGATCAACATTGCCATCAAAACTCTAAATTTTGATTTCCAAAGGAATTTGTCCGATGAAATTGTTACATGACCAAGTTTAAATAATCGAGAAAAGATAAATTAGAGATGAACGTAGGAATTTCTGTAGATAACTTATTATAGTTGAGGTCTAAAGATTCTGATGCTTTCATGCCACCAATTGCTACTGGGATCTGTCCAATCAAATGGTTAAGTCTAACATCCTAGAAATATCAATACGTCCTAGTGATCGGTGCGTATATAGCCGTATTAATTGGGATCAAGCTTGTATTACTCAGTTTCAAATCAAAGATTTGAAATGGTGGGACCCATTTTGGATCAAAGTCAAATTTGAAACTAGTTGAACTCAAATCTAGTGATGTTAGGTTTGAGAGCTTCGCAATTTTTTTTTTTGAAAGAACTCCAACCCACAAAAATTCCAAGCAATGCGTAAATCATTCAAGTTATGGAGATATCCAAGGCTTTCAGGTAGGTTTCCATTGATGTTGCGCACTGAAACTCCCTTCCATGAACAACAATCTTGTTCAACAGTCCAAGAGAAGAGTTCTTTGTTTGGATATATCACTCCTTGTCTGAAGATTAAGAGCAATCTTTTGTCATCTTCATGGCAACGTACAACTCCATTTGCACTACTCATGATGATGCTTCTGTTTAATGTTGTTGCGTGTAGAAGAAACAGGAAAACAAACCAAATTTGTGAGGTGAAAAAGCTCGCCATCATTGTGGTAATGTGGTTAATTAACTTGAGTATTTTGAACTACTAGAAAAATGCTATTTAGCGATAAAAAATCCGTTGCTAAATAATTATTTTTTATCGTTAAAATGAAGGTCTTTAATATTTTCCATCATTAAATGGAAATTTTTCAATAGAAAATAGCCATTTAACGATGGATGTTTCCGTCGCTAAATGGTATTTTTTTTATATGAAAATCAATGCCAAAAAAGAAAAGAAAAGGATTGCTTCAAAATAAATGCAAATGGCTCATCATTTGATTAGGCCCTATGAAACTATATCTTTTACCTTTATAATAATATGAACCTAACCCCGTAAGCTATTATTAGATCCTTTTTTGTTATATTACTCTTCACATCATTGACAAGTGTTATCTTTATTCTTAGTTTCTTTACAATGGGTATATAAATAATTCAAATGTAAACCAAATATAATAATTATTTTGAAATAAAAGTGATTTTTTTTAATTTCAGCTAAGAAATGAACAAATGAATGTGGTATTCATAACTCCGGGACAATTATTATGTGTATAAAAAATTTGACATAATTTAAGGATGACTCGAAGTAATAATAAATTACTAGTGGATTATTTGTTTGTCTTTCAAATAGTCATAATGAAATTTTAAGTTGCAAGTTTTGCTTTAATTATCATGTTTAATTAGTTAAAAAGTGTATTGAAGTCAATTCTTTTTTTGCCTTTTATAATATTCAAAGCGTTTTGAAATCAAGTTTATGTAAATTGATACAAAATTCATCTGACATATTTTTTTCATAAACCATAGATAACGTTGTAAAAGGAACTTTCATTGTTAATCTAAATAGGGTTGGTCACTGAGTCCCCTTTTCTAAATTTCAACAAACCACTATAATGATCGGTTTTGAAGTACAATGTGAATAACGTATTTTAGACATCTGTCTTAATATTTCAAAATCACAAGCATGCATACACAAATTCTTGGAAAAAATGGGTTTCTTGACGGAACTTGTGAAAGAGAAAAAAATTGTTCATGATTTGCTTTCTATCTTTAATCAATATTGAAAGGGAAAAAAGGAATTTCCAGATGATAACATCAATTATTAATGTATTTATAAAACAAAAGAAAAAGAAGTGAAAACATGAGAGGTACAATAGGAAGTTATGATTTCTGCAAGTGATTTTAGATCAAAGTTATTTTTTACATCAACAGGAATATCTATGCAATATAAAAATTGCACTATCTTCACTTTTTAATATAAAAATTAGTTAACTTTTTTTGTAAGATTAAAAAGGTAAATAAATTACTTAAAAATATTTATATGTATAATTAGATTATGTATGAGTTTGTAAGTCATGTAAATTAGTTTCAAGTAAATGATAAATATAAATACTTTAAAGAAACTTATTTAACTTCCTTAATTTCTCAAAAATGAGTTAAACAAATTTTATATTAAAGATGCATTATGTGAAGTTAACATTTGAAACAGAGTAGCTTGTTTAACCAATGGTTCTGTTTGCCCAACAGACATCATCAAAACTTAAACGAACTTAGCATATCTTTAGATTTTTGTCCTTACGTACTTTTAACTGCATTTTTTTAGCTATAACTTATTCTAGTTTATATGAGAGACACATAAGGCTTCGTTTTACAGTGGCAAAGTGGACCAGTTCCTGGTAATCAAACACGGCATGTGCTTGAGCTATTGCAGAATAATGAAGAAAGAGGATGAGGAGGAGGAGGAGGATTACTTTAAAGTCCAGGTTGGATATGATTCCCATTAATCTTCTTAGTTAATGTAATTTTAAACTACCTTAATTCCAAGATTTCTACTTCGTGTGTTTGTAAAATAAACTGTGAAAGTGCAAATTGAAGATAAAATAGAGATGATCTATTCCAAGTCTCAGTGATTAGGATTTCGAATAAAAATAAATGTTTACCGCAATAAAGAATATTCCATTGAAAAAGAAACTAATCAAAGTTTAAGAAATCACCATTGATTCAACAAACGCTTCCAATTGCATAAGCACGAACAAATATTCTCATAAGCCCAAATTGCTAGATCTTATTGCGTCACTTCTCACTAAATTTAAGATGAAGAAAGGTAAACATTAGATCAAAATGAAGAATTGTTAGATATTCCTTGAAGTAGAATAGGAGAGAAAAGGCATTGGAAAATCTGGTTTGAAATATTTTTAAAATGAGCAATTGTGATTATTTAAAAGTCATGACGTTATAAATTAAAAATTTTATGTGAAGTATTATGTAGAGAGTTATAACATTAAAAATCATTGAGACCGAATCTCTAGATAGATTATTAAACAAAAAATCTTTCTCTATAACCTCATTGAGAGTGCGCTCTTATCTTCATTAATTTCTTTTCAGATAACTCCATATTGCTTGATCAACTATCCCCATCGATGGCTTCAATGGCATTATTTGAACATGTATAAACCTCTTCAAACGATTTTTCACAATTCTCTTCTCAATATATGTTATCCCCCTTCAACCACATTATATAAAATCAATTCTAACTTGTTTGTACGTTCTTTTTAAATCAACTTTGGAGCAAGTATATGTTTTTGAGTTGTTGTGACGTGTGTTTTAATTGACACGTGCAATTTATCTTGTGCGAGTTTTGTTCAAGGGTAGCTGATCCTTTGACGTTACAAAGTTATGACCTGTTAATTAGATTTGTGTATGTTTCTATGTATAGTAATCACAAAGGAAGGATACCGATCAACTGAAAGGGAAAAATCATCGAAATGCAATCATATATGACATGAAAAACCTTTCAACAAAGGCTTCCATGCTTAGCAACAGGATAACTTATCATACATTAAAATTTCAATTATTTCTTATGTGTAGAATTTGGAAGAAGTAACTAATATTACAAAATCTTACTTTCTTATAGTTATATAACGAAAATACATTCAATAGGAACCATGAGAACCTCAGGACGTGTGTAAATAGAGTACTGAATGCTTGCTGTTGCATTTGCATACCTAAGATACAACATATTCAATAACAAACAATGAAAAATGAAATCAGTTAAGAACAAAATAAAAAAGAAGAAGAAGAAGAAGAAGAAGAAGAAGAAGAATGAAATAAACCCTTACTTAAATGAAAGAAAGTAGATTTTTTAAAAGAGGAGAGATGATTATAATTAATCTCTTACCTCATCAGTTATTTGTTCCCAGTACTTCACGAAATCTCTTCAATTTGAGAACCACAACAACATACGACTGATCTATCAGATGGTCAAAGAATCGAAGAAACTTGTGTCTCCATGTTCTGATGAGTAAGAGAGAGCCACAAACTGCCCAGAAACCCGATGCGAATCCAACTCCCATCCCAAGATACAACGCCTTTAGAAAAGTGTCATGTTCATTTTCTTCAGTCGGTGACTTTACGTTGTGAGTTTCTTCTTTCTTGTTGCACTTTTGTGGAAGAGGGTCTCCACAGAGGTTAAGATTGCCAACAAAACTCCAGGATTCAAAACTTTGAATTTGGGTTCCCAATGGGATTTGCCCAATGAAATTGTTGTATGATAGGTTTAACCAAGCAAGAAAAGACAGGTTAGAGATGGTTGAAGGAATTTCTCCATGAAGTCTATTGTAGCTGAGATCAAGACTTTCCAGGTCTTTCACACCTCCAATTTCTTTGGGAATCTTTCCAGTCAAATGGTTATGAGATAAGTTCAAGGACCATAATTGAGTTAAGTTAAACAATTCCTTAGGAATTTTTCCAGACAAATTGTTGGTAGAGAAATCAATGATACACTTCAGAGGAACCACTGGGAAATCTAATTCTCTTCCCTTAGAAAATATATCCGTTCCCGCATTCCAATATTTCTTTGCATAAGGAGGATGCATGATGTCATACACGCATTGTGGCATCGAGCCTGAAAGTTTATTGTCAGCAAGATCAATTACTACTAGAGAAGACATGTTGCACAACTTGGAATGTTGCCTGTAAAGTGGTTGGCTCTCACTTTGAAAACCGTCAAATTTTGCTGCATTGTATTTGGCAAACCTCCTGAGAATTTATTTCGTTCAAGCACGAGGTATTCCAAATCTATCCAGTGTGATAAGTCCAATGAAAAGTTTCCAAAGAAACCATTATCACTCAAAAACAATGCATCAAGTTGTGTTAACAGCGCCATTGAGGGAGGAACTTCACCTGACAGCTTATTACTCCTCAAATCAAGGTATTCCAACCGATTCCAACTGGCCCAACAATCAGGGAGTTCTCCAATCAAATGATTATATGATACATCCAAAAAACTTATTAACATGTATTGTTTATTATTCCCTCTAGAGGATAGGAATGGGGAAATAGATCCTGAGAAACAGTTATGTGATGCACTAAACAATGTGACATCTGCCGATATGTTCGGGAGGGCTCCAGTGAAATTATTATAGTCTAACTTTATCGATGATGAGTGTAATGTCACATTGGATTTGGATATGTCTGCATTGATGAAATTGTTTGATAGATCGACATCAGAAATTCTTCATATGAAGCTCCAAAATGTATCTGCATTGTGAATGTTCGAAATCTTTGATCTAGAAATTGATAGCATTTCTAGAGACCTTTGTGTGTATAACCATGCCGGAAAATTGGGGCCTAAGCTTGTATTACCTGAAGAGAAATATTGGAGTTGAAATGGTGGGACCCATTTAGGATCAAAGTCAGATTGAAAACCATTTGAACCCAACTCCATATATGTTAGGCTTGATAGATTGGCAAAGTTCTTTTCTGAAAGGACACCTACCCAAGAATTGCTATGAATTCTTAAATAAATCAACTTAGTGAGTTGTCCGAGGCTTTCTGGAATATTGCCACTCAATTGATTGTTTGACACATGTAAGGTAATTAAAGAAGAAAGGTTTCCAACAAGTGATGGAATTGGTCCTTCGAATTTGTTATTGTATAGTAATAAATGATTTAGGTTTGGCAGCTTAAACAAGGCTGTTGGTAATGGACCATGGAAATTGTTGTCACCAAGGTTAATATAAGAGATTTCTTTAGTGACATGAAAGAAGGAATTGGGTAATTTTAAGCTGATACTATTGTCAGAGAGATCAAGAGTTTTAAGAGATGTAAAATTGACATAGTTGTAGAATGGAAAATCTCTGAACCCACACTCTGCCAAGTTCAATTCAGTTAGTGAAGGCAGCATAGTCACATAGTGGAGCCATCTGGTGTCACTTCCAATATCATTGCCACTTAGATTAAGATACTTTAATGAGGAGGCGGCGAATGATTGGTTGTTTGATTGGTCTCTATGTGAAGGAAATTTAGAGACTTGGCATGATTGTGGGCTACACGCACTTGTGAGAGAATTAGAGCTCAAATCCAAATAGTTGAGAAATTCAAGTTGAAGCAGAGATAGATTAATCACACCTTCTAATCCATAAAATACTAATTCAAGCTCTGTAACTCTACCTGTGATGTTGTCGCAGTGAACTCCATCCCATAAACAACAATTTTCTAGCTTAGTCCATGACAACAGTCGGTTTGAAGGATCTGCTAGCCCTTGTTTGAAGATCAAAAGTATTTTTTTATCATTCTCATTGCATAGAACCTCATTGGTTGTATTGCTTATGCTCCTTTTAAATAATGATGTAGCAAATAGCAAGAGCAGTAAAAGATATGAAATTTGTGAAGGGAAGCTGGCCATTATGGGAAAGTTTGAATGTAATGCCCTCAATGAAGTTTCTTTAGATGACACAAATATATATTGGAAAATCTGAAGTAAGGAAAAAAATTAAAATGCCTTAAAAATTGGATATAACCACGTGATATTCCTTACGGTCAAAGTCTTCTAATAAATTGCAAGTCTTCCAATCTTTTTTCTGAAAGCATTTATAACCCCCCTTCCTATAAGCTACCTATTTTAAGTCAAGTCTTTTAATACTTCCAATTCTTCCTCGAGGGAAAGATTGAAACACTTATATGATGAAACATTGGCGTAATGTAGGAGTGGAAGTGGGAGGCTGAGGCTTAGCCACCGTTTACCTCTGGTCCTCCCTTTCCCACTTGTGGAACCCTTCTTACGTGTTTTATATTTTTTAAAAGTTAAATTATAAATTTGCTTTGAAAGTTCTTGCTTCGAAGCTATGTTATTTTAAAAGATTTATTAGAATTGCGTCATTCTGGAAATCTTAAAATGGAGTAATATATCTCATCATCTTAAAAATTAATGTTGATTTTTAAAATTTTTAATGGTAAGAGGAAACATTATTACTCCATTTTAAAACTTTTGAAGCAATGTTGTTCCTAAAAAATTTTCAAAAGTAATATTATTCTTGAATGAAAAACTGCTAAATAAATTTACACATTAACCATAATTTTAATTAGCTCACCCATAAAACTAACAGTTAAAAAACAATGTCAAAAAGAAAAGTTTCTTATGCCTAAAAAACTTATAGCCACCTATTTTATATTGTCAAGTCTTCTAATACTTCCAAAGTTTCCTATTCTGGGGAAAATTGGAACACTCGTACGTTTATTATGTGGATAAAAAAATTGCAAATCTTTCAATGTGGCCTAAAATTGAAGTTTACATCCACTTTTTCCCCTAAAAAACGCATATAGGTTTTCAAAATATCAAAATTTGTCTATAGAAATTCACAAGAAGTACATACGGCCTCCCAAAATTTGTCTTCTCATGCGTACAACATTTTTTTTAAAAAAAATGGTTGATCTCTCTTCTATTTTATCTACATCATATAAATATTTTTTTATGTTTTAAAATCCCGTATAAACATCGCTTGATGTTTGTATAGTCTTCGTCCCAAATTACACTCAACTTCAACCTCACTGATAATGTAACCCAGCTAGGGCTGGGAAGCTTCCAATGACACATTTTCCAAGACGTTTTCCATCGTCAGCTTGCAATTTCGTCAAACATCTTTTTTCGTTCAATTAAATCTCATTTCCTTCCATTCCTCCTCTCATTTTTCATATAAAATTATTCTATAATGAACACAAACAAGGCTTTTACATTATTTTTTCTAAAGCATATGTATTCTCATAATGTAAGCAATTCTGTTTGATGCATTGTCGAGGTACTAAATGTGGACACGTCTTCCAGTCGAGATTCAAACATTGATTCATTACGTTACAAGGTACTAACTGATTCTGCTAAACACAACCTTAGTTGGTTCTTACACATAATGTTTATTTAATTGTCACCTAGCAATAAAATATATATAATCCTTGAATTGATCATTTGAATTATAATATGAGCAAATTCAAACAAGCTAAGTCTGAACATCTAAGAGGTAATTAACTCCCACCTAATTGGGCAAGGGCGTTCTATTAAGGAAGATTATTGAATTTAATGACTGTATTGATATCACAGAAATTCGATACGGTGATTTATTGTTTATATATTTTGATTGAATATTTGTAGAATTTTATCAAAAATAAAGAGAGAGAAAATGTACGAGCATGAGACATATTGAAGACATTACCCGGTCCAAGGCGCTTTGCAAAGTCTTCATCCCAAACTATACTCAAATTCAGTCCTTCTGCTCATTCATGAACAACAACGGAGAATTTTCTTGTATGTTGCCCTCCCTTGCCTAAAACTCAAGTTTTTGTTTGAGTAGGTACTTAAATTCATTAACGCAAAAGCATTACATAGCAAATATATTAATTGTAAGGTCCATCATCACCAACCGTCTTATAAACATAAGTAGGTGGGTGATCAAAAACGTAGAAGTTCCCTTGCATCTCATGAGCTAGCATATTTGCTGTAGTGTTCCACCCTCTAGGATCTTAACTAACTACGACCTGCCAATTATCATGAATCAAAAGACTGGCTACATTTTTACGCCACAGTTTTTAATGTAAAATGGTTTTTGTTAATTTGCTCTTTGTTTAACAAAGCTGTTTGTAACTACTCTAATAGCATAAAAATTAAATTTTATAATTTCAAATTACTATTCGTGAAACAATCAAATTTTTATTAACAAAATTCTATTTGGGTAATATTTTCCTGGCCAAAATTTTTTATTTAAATATCAAATTTGTGGAGCTCATCATTGTGGAGAAATACGATCATAATGTCTCTTTTATGATGATAATCCCCAACGAAACTTGTTCAGGAGCTCATCATTATGATTAAATACAATCATGGTGGCTCATCCTGTTATATTTTCAGGTGTAGAAAGTGCTTGTAGAGATAGTTTCAAATAATCTTTTAATAAAGTTATTAAATCAACAACCAGATTTAAAGTTATAACCTTATGCAGTTATTCTTTACTATCTGAATGTTGGTGGTAATTTTTTGAACTTCCTTTTTTGTTTCTTTGACAAATTACACTTCAAAAGTCTTCCTTCCAAATCGAAATTTTCTTATTCTCATTAATGTAACCCAACAAAATTGTGTGAACGCTTCAAAAATATGATAGAAATTTCAATCTTATCATCGATCAATTTCATTTGGTGAAAGAGATTTTGCCAGTTTCGTCAAACATCATTTTCATCCATGTCTCCCCTTCTAATTCCTATAAAATTATTCTATATTCTATAATCAATCCAAACGAGGCTTTAATTAATTCTTATATCATTATCCAATCATTGAGTTGATCATAGTATGAGAGAATTAATTAAACAAGTCAGAAAATCTAACTTGGGCCAGCGTTTTCTATCAGAACAAGATGATTAATGGAATAGCAAGTATTATCAGACAAAAATTAAAGATACTGTACTTAAATGTGTGTGTGTGTGTGTGTGTGTGTATGCTTGTTGCTGCACATGTATCCCATATGGTAAACATATTGAGCAATATAGGGAATGAGTTAAGAACTGGTTTTTTCTGGCAACCAAGAAGAATGCTAAAAGGAATAATAAAGCCTCATTTGAAAAATTACCATGTCGAATTGGTTAGTTACATCAACAGCAATATTGGAAGCTTTTTGTCTCAACTTGAGGGCCACAAAAACATAAAGTCGATTCACCAGAAGAAGAAACATTTAAAAGAATTTGTGTGTCCATGCTCATATGAGGGAGAGAACCACAAATTGCTACAAATCCAACTTTTTTTTTTCGGTGAAAAAGGGCTAAGCCCATGAAAGCACTAGTATTTGGCCCGAGGGAAGCAAACTCCCTCCATGTCATCAATTACATTTCTGGTTACAGCTTCTGGAGCTGCCTCCCAAACGATCTTTCGCACCTGTTGCTCTAAGCTCAGCCTCGCCAGAGCATCCGCACATTGATTCGCTTCACGGTAAGTATGGGAAAAAACCGCCTGCCAATCCTGTTTTAGCAAGTCTCTCAATTTCCGGCTAAGCAAATAACACCCCTTAACTTCCTGCTCAGTATTGATTTCGTTGATCATTAGTTCCGCATCCGTTTCGGCAATGACTTTCCTGAATCCCCTCTCCCAGGCTAATCGCAGACCCTCAACGATCCCCCACATCTCCGCCGTTCTCGCGCTACCAGGTCCCAGCTTACGTGAGAAACCTCCTAGCCATTCTCCTTGATTTCCTCTAATTATTCCTCCACACCCCGAACCAGAGGCCAGAGATGTTCCATCTGTATTGAGTTTACACCATCCTATCTCAGGTTTTTGCCATTTTATCAATTGTATCTCAGAGTTCACCTTCTGTTCAAGCATCTCATCCCATCTCTGTTCATATTGCTCCAAATATTGTATGACTTTCATTTATCCTGCACGTGGTCTTTTGAAGTCAGCTTCGTGAACCTGTGCATTCCTCCATTTCCATAACATCCAATAGGTTACTGCAAATTTTTCAGGCCATCCACACTCACTAGCTCTTTTTGCTTTTTCCAGCACATTGCTTTTGACTCAGCACATTGCTACAAATCCAACTTTCATCCCAAGATTCAATGACTTCCCAAGATCCAACTTTCAGCCATGTTCATTTTCTTCAGACAACTTTAAGTTGAGTTTCTTCTTTCTTATTGTACTTGAGGCTCTCAGTAAAGTTGAGGAATTTTTTATTATGGAAGTTCTATGCACATGTTGTCACTACTAGAAAATTTCATATTAGTGTAGAAAATTAGCGACGATTTTAAAATTCCTCTCTAAATAGATCAAGTAGCGAGGAATTTAGTAAGGAATATTAAATTCCTCTTTAATGTATAAATTAGCGAGAAAAATTAGTGACGACTTGAAAATTCCTCTCTAAAATGCCTAATTAGCGAGGGATTTAGCGAGGAATATTATATTCATCTCTAATTTCTCAAATTAACGAGGAAAATTAGCGATGACTTAGATATTTCTTTCTAAAATACCCAATTAGCGAGGAATATTATATTCTTCTCTAATTTTTTAAATTAGTGAGGAAAATTAGCGACGACTTGGATATTCCTCTCTAAATTACCAAATTAGCGAAAAATATTATATTCCTCTCTAATTTTTCAAATTAATGAGAAAATTTTTTATTGTATTATTGAGTTATTCATATTCATTTTTTACATGAAAATTTGAAGGGATAAAAGAATTCATATATTTATTTTTTTCAATTTTGGAGGGTTTGCACACACATGACCACTTTCACTCTTATTTCAATTTCCCTCTTATATTAAATTTTGGAGATTCCCAACCTTAATGATAACTCCTACAAATTTTGAGAGATCCCTCTTATTTCAATTTCTCTCTTGTATTCAATTTCCCAAATTCAAACACCCCTCTTTGTAATTTCCCTCCAAGCACTCAAACCCTAACTTTCTGTTAAGCACACCTCACCCCTCACTCTTCTCAACCCATTAATCAGCTCCTGCTTGTCCATTGCCCACACTTACAGCTCGTCCGTCGTTGCCTAGCAGCTAGCTCCATCTGCTCCAGTCCCGTCCGTCGCGAGCCCCCATCTGCCGTCGTTGAGCTCTGTCACCAGCCCAGCTCGTCGTCAAGCCCATCCACCAGCAGTTCTATGCACATGTAGTTAAATACAATATCCTTTCTATCATGCTTGAAAAGTAATGCTATTTTTTTTAGTTTGTTCATTATTACATTAACCAAATTAAGTTGAGAAGCCAATAGCAATGAGCTATGTTGAAGATTACTTTTTTCAGCCTTTCATTTTTTAAGGAAAAAGAAATTTCCTATAAACTTCATTAAGCCTAATGAACAAACTTTTCAGCCCTATGGATCGATCCCTTTAACATTTAGAAACAGGCTGTACGTCTGGTTAATGAACAGAATACAATATATAGCTAAAGAGAAAAAATGGTTGATGTGAAGTGAACATTAGAAACAGAGTAGCTCTGTTTAATCAATGGCTCTGTTTCCACCACATGCACCATCAACACTGACGATCAACTTTTATGGTCTCTTTAGATTTTCGTCCTCACACTTTTAAGTACATTGTTTCTTTCTGTGGCTCTAACTTATTCTAATTTATGTGTAAGAGTATTTGGCATTGAGTATTGGTGAATGAGTGAGAGAGAGAGAGAGAGCTTGATGCACTATATTACATTAATTATAAATAATTTTTTATTAGACCCTGAAGTGACTAGAGGCCGAATCAGAGATGCAAGGCTTATTCTTACAATGGAAAAGTACTCTTGATAACGAGATAAGGCCTAAATTTCAACTATTGCAGATTGAAGAAGAACCATTCTATAAAAGCATAAAGCACAAGGATTAATTGCTTTAAATAATTGTTATTATTCAAGGAAGGTTAGAGTGGAAGTTATTAAAGAAAAAAAATGAGAGAAATCATTTGATACCGTTTGGACTAATAAAAGAAGGTAAAAAATGTGTCAATGAGGAAAGTTAATTAAGATATTTGTAATCTAATTAAAAGGGTAGAGGAAGACCCAATATCACACTCCACTAGGTTATTGAGTTAAACCTCTCAGTTAACAATATATCCAAAGATATGATTTTTAATGGAGCTCAATGGTATCATGTGATCAATTAAGCCGACCTCACCTAGTAGATATATGAAGTTTTGTTGTGATTGTATATATCATTGTCATTCCACTAAAGATCATTCATTTCCGCCATCTATCCCATTCTTATTCCCATACAATTATCCTATAATTAATCAAAACAAGTCTTTAATTAATTCTTATACGCAGTGTAAGAGTGGAGACTTCAAGATAATCCTGAGTTGATCTTCTAAACTATAATGAGAAAATTAATCAAACAATAGGTAACTCCTACTTGGGGCCAGGAGTTCTATTTGAAGATGAGTAAGAGCTAGCTCTAACTCATTCTAGTAGCTCATACTAAGTTCTCTCAAACTGTGACTTGAGCTCTGGGCATGGCAGCCTCCATATGCATTATGCTCTTCCATATGTACCCTTGTTAACTCAAATGTAGAGATCATCAATGCCAAAAGCATACTTCATTCAATGAGAAAATAATCAAAGTTCTACAGTACAATATGATATATGACTTGGAAAACCACTCAACAAAGGCCTTTTTGTGACATGGGAACACAAACACTGAACTTTTGCCACAACACGACAATGGGTAGGAAACATTAGAGGCCATGGTCGCAAACCTCTCTAATTACCTGAAATGATATTAGATTTGAATGAATTTAAGAGGAAGTCATTAGAATACTACATGGCACATAAAAAGAAAAAAGAAGATCAAAGAACCAATGTTCAAAAGTATTGTACCTTAATATGCTTGTTGTTTTATATGTATCACATATGGTAAACATATTAAGCAATAAAGGGAATGTGTTAAGAACTGATTTTTTTTTTACAACCAAGAAGAATATGAAAAGGAAAATAATAAAGACTCATTTAAAAAAATTATAATATCTAATCGGTTAGTTACCTCATAGTTATATGTTATTAGTATTCATTGTAAAAAAAAAAATTCAACTTGATGGCTACAAAAACGTGAAGTTGATCCACTAGAAGATGAAAAGCTGAAAGAATGTGTCTCCATTCTCTAATGAGGAAGAGAGAACCACAAATTCCCAAGAAACTCACTGCAAATCCAACTCTCATCCCAAGATACAATGACTTTCTAAAGCCATCACCTTCATTTTCTTCAACTGACTTTGACTGATAAGAATCTTTTTCATTGTGGAACTTTTTTGGAAGAGGATATCCACAAAGATCAACATTGCCTTCAAAACTTTGAATTTTGATTCCCAAGGGAATTTGTCCGATGAAATTTTACATGACAAGTTCAAATAATTGGGAAAAGATAAATTAGAGATAATCATAGGAATTTCTCCAAATAACTTATTATAGTTGACGTCTAAAGATTCTAACGCTTTCATGACATCAATTGCTTCTGGGATCTTCCCATTTAAATGGTTTTGAGACTAATCTAAAATCCTTGATCTAGATATGTCAATACATCCTGGTGACCGGTGCGAGTAGAGCCCTGTTGGAATATTGGGACCTAGACTTGTATTACTCAGTTCATATCAAAGATTTGAACTGGTGGGACCCATTTTGGATCAAAGTCAAATCTGAAACTAGTTGAACTCAAATCTAGTGATGTTAACTAGGTTTGAGAGTGTTGCAATTTTTTTTGGAAAGAACTCCAACCCACAAAAATTCCCAGCAATGCATAAATAATTCAAGTTATGGAGATATCCAAGGTTTTCAGGTTGGTTTCCATTGATGTTGTGGCACTGAACTCCCTTCCATAAACAATAATCTTGTTCAACAGTCCAAGAGGAGAGTTCTTTGTTTCGATCCATCACTCCTTGTCTGAAGATTAAGAGCAATCTTTTGTCATCTTCATGGCAACGTACAACTCCATTTGCACTACTCATGATGCTTCTTCTGTTTAATGTTGTTGCGTGTAGAAGAAACAGGAAAACATACCAAATTTGTGAAGCCAAAATGCTCGTCATCATTGTGGTTAATTAACTTGAGCACTTTGAACTCAATAAAGTCCTCAAGCTTTTCTTGGTGTATATAATAACTTTTGAAAATCAAGGTCAAAAAAGAAAAGAAAAGGATTGCTTCAAAATAAATGCAAATGGCTCATCATTTGATTAGGCCCTATGAAACTGTATCTTTTAGCTTTATAATAATATGAACCTATCCCATAAATTATTATTAAATCTTTTTTTTGTTATGTTACTCTTGACATCATTGACACGTGTTATCTTTATTCTTAGTTTCTTTACAAAGGGTATATAAATAATTCAAATGTAAACCAAATATAATACTTATTTTTTTGAAATAAAAGTTTTTTTTTAATTTTAGCTAAGAAATGAACAAATGAATGTGGAATTCATAACTCGGGGACAATTATTATGCGTATAAAAAATTTGACATAATTTAGGGATGACCCAAAGTAATAATAAATTACCAGTGGTTTATTTGTTTGTCTTTCAAATAGTCATGATGAAATTTTAAGTTGCCCGTGTCGCTTTAATTATCATGTTTAATTAGTTAAAAAGTGTATTGAAGTCAATTCTTTTTTCACCCTTTATAGGCGTTAGGAAATCGCATTCATATAAATTAAGATAAAATTTCTTTCACATGCTTTTTTCATAAACCATAAATAGCATTGGAAAAGTAACTTTCATTGTTAATCTAAATAGACCTAGTCACTTATTCCCATTTTTTTAAATTTCAACAATAGTTGTAATGATCGGTCTAGAAGTACAATGTGAATCACATATTTTAGAGATATGTCTTGATATTTCAAAATCACAAGCACTCATACACAAAAATTCTTGGGAAAAAAGGGTTTTTTGACAGAAATTGTTGTGAAAGAGAAAAAAAAATTGTTCATAATTTGCTTTCTACCCTTAATCAAGATTTAAAGGGAAAAAGGAATTATCCATTCTAGATGATAACATTAATTATTAATGTATTTATAAAAACAAAATAAAAAGAAGTGAAAACATGAGAGGTACAATACGAATTTATAATTTTTGAAAGTGACTTTAGATAAAAGTTATTTTTGACATCAATGAGAATATCTATACAATATAAAAATTACATTATCTCCATTTTTTAATATAAAAATCAGTTAACATTTTTTGTGAGATTAAAAGATAAATAAATTATTTAAAAATATTTATTTATATGCATACTTAGATTATGTATGAGTTTGTTAGTCATGTAAATTATTTAAAAAAATGATAAATCCAAATACTTTAAAGAAATTTATTTATCTTCCTTAATTTTTCAAAAAGAAATCAGCCGAATTTTATATTAATGATGCATTGCTTGACAGAGTAGCTTGTTTAACCAATGGCTCTGATTCCCACAACATGCATAATCAAAACAGAAATGAACTTGGCATATCTTTAGATTTTTGTCCTTACAATTTTAACTGCATTAGTTTATACGAGAGACACATGAGGCTTCGTTTTACAGTGGCAAAGTGGACCAGTTCCTGGTATTAAACAGGGCCAGTGCTTGAGCTATTGCAGAATAATGAAGGAGGAGGAGGAGGATTACTTTAAAGTTTAGGTTGGATATGATTCCCATTAACCTTTTAAGTTGATGTAATTTGAAACTACCTTAATTCCAAGATTTCTACTTCGTGTTTTCGTAAAATAAACTTTGAAAGTGCGAATTGAAGATGAAAAAGAGATGATCTATTCCACAGACTCACTGATAAGGATTTCGAATAAAAAAAATGTTTACCACACGTAAAGAATATTCCATTGAAAAAGAAACTAATCAAAGTTTAAGAAATCACCATTGATTCAACAAACGCTTCCAATTGCATAAGCACGAACAAATATTCTCATAAACCCATATTGCAAGATCTTATCGCATCACTATTTAACTAAATTTAAGATGAATAAACTTAAACATTAGATCAAAATGAAGAATTGTTAGCTATTCCTTGAAGCAGAATATATATGAACGAAAAGGCATTGGAAAATCTGGTTTAAAATACTTTTAAAATGAGGAATTTTGATTATTTAAAAGTCTTGTCTTTATAAATTAAGAAATTTATGTGAAGTATTATGTAGAGTTATAACATTAAGAGTGTGTTCACGTCTTCCTCAGCCCTTTTTAGAGGAATCCATACTGTTTGATCAGTCATCACATGGGTGCCTTTAATAGCATTATTTGAATATGTCTGAACCACCTCAAACGATTTTCCACAATTTTCTTCTCAATAGATACTACTCTACCTTCAACGAGTTATACAAAAAACAATTCTAACTTGTTTGTAGTTCTTATTAATTCAACTTTGGAGCGAGTACATGTTTTTGAGTTGTTGTAATATGTATTTTAATTCTAACACATAGAATTTATCCTGTGAGAGTAGTGTTCAAGGGTAGTTTATCTGTTGGCATAATCAAATTATGTCTTGTTAATTAGATTTGTTTATGTTTCTACGAATAGTAATCACAAAGGAAGGATACTGATCAACTAAAAGAGGAAATCATCGAAGCGCAAGCATATATGACATGAAACACCTTTCAACAAAAGCTTCAATTTTTAGCAACAAAAGAACTTACTGTACATTAAAATTACAAGATAATTCTTATATTTAGGACAAGAAGGAGTAACTAGTATTACAAAATCTTATTTTTCTTATTGTTATACAATGAAAGGACATTCAATAGGAAACATGAGAGCCCTAGGACATGTGTAAACAGAGTATTGAAATCTTGCAGTTGCATTTGCATACCTAAGATACAACATATTCAATAACAAACAATGAAAAATCAAATCAGTTAAGAACAAAACAAAGAAGAAGAAAAAGAACAAGAAGAAGAATGAAATAAACCCTTACTTAAATGAAAGAAAGTAGAATTTTTTAAAAAAGGAGAAATGATCATAATAAATCTCTTACCTCACTGGTTATCTGTTCCCAGTACTTCACGAAATCTCTTCAACTTGAGAACCACAACAACATAAAGTTGATCTATCAGGTGGTCAAAGAATCGAAGAAACTTGTGTCTCCATGGTCTGATGAAGAAGAGAGAACCATAGACTGTCCAAAAACTCAATGTGAATCCAACTCCCATCCCAAGATACAATGCCTTTAGAAAAGTGTCATGTTCATTTTCTTCGGCCGGCAACTTACATTGTGAGTTTCTTCCTTCTTGTTACACTTTTTTGGAAGAGGCTCTCCACAAAGGTCAAGATTGCCAACAAAACTCCACGAACCAAAACTTTGAATTTGGGTTCCCAATGGGATTTGCCCAATGAAATTGTTGTATGATAGGTTCAACCAAGCAAGAAAAGACAAGTTAGAGATGGTTGAAAGAATTTCTCCATGAAGTCTATTGTAGCTGAGATCAAGATTTTCTAGGTCTTTCACGCCTCCAATTTCTTTGGGAATCTTTCCAGTCAAATGGTTATGAGATAAGTTCAAGGACCACAATTGAGTTAAGTTAAACAACTCCTTAGGAATTTCTCCTGATAAATTGTTAGAAGAAAAATCAATGATACACTTCAGAGGAATGCTCGGGAAATCTAATTCTCTTCCCTTAGAAAATATATCCGTTCCCCCATCCCATAAGTACGGTTTACGATGAGGATGCATGAAGTCATAGATGCAATGTGGCATCGAGCCTGAAAGTTTATTCTCAGCAAAATCAATTACTACTAGAGAAGACATGTTGCACAACTATCTTGGAATGTGTGACACCTCCTATTTACCCCCTATTTACTTATTATAGATCACTTAAGAATCACTCTTGGGCCTTAGATATCAAAAATTTGTCCAAAATTGTGAACTATAAATTTTAAAAACGGAAAAGACGCTGGTACTGTTCACAGTGCCTTTTTCCAGTTTTCTGGCCCAACTTTGAAAAATCATAACTAATTCTAGAAAAATAAAAAATGAGTGATTCCAATTTCTAAATTTTTCTTATTAAGTGAACTACAGGGAAAAAATACTCACGGGTTCCAATTCTTTCCCATTTGATACAGTTTATTCAAACACCACATGATGTACGAAATGGTTCACTCCAGTCTTCTAAATCTTACCTCAATCTTTGGAAAATCATATCTCTCAAAATACACATCCAAATTTTGTAAACTGTATATCATTTTAAAGCTTAGGATGTCTAGTTTCTGAATGGAAAATTTCAGCCCATTTGGAGCTCATTTTCTATTTTAAATCGCCACTGGAAACAGATTCATTTTTCAGGGTCTTTGGAACCCCTTTAGCTTTGAAAACCCATTTTCTTAAAAATTCACCAAAACCTCTTTTGGTTCATGATCTTAACTCTAACATGCATGATTAGTTTCTTATCCCTTTTTAGTCTTCTTAGCTCATGATCATACATGCATCATCCCATATTCATATGTTCTTCATGTTGTAGTTAGATTACAACCATAACAACTTTAAAGAAAAATAACATCTTGCATACTTACACAAAACAAGCAAGCATATTCATCATCATCTTCAAGGTTCAAGAACATTTTCCTTACCCTTGCTTGAGTTTGTACCTACATGGTTAGTGGGTGGGGGATGAGATTTGGGAATCCCAATAGCAAAACCACATAATCATAACATAGTGAATGTGCATACATGACTTTATGGCATGCGTATGAACATCTAAACATGTGACACATGAACTTTACTTGAATATGCATATGGCCATAGCACAAAAGTCACATTTCATACATAAAGCATGCACCTTTCTCATCACAAAAGTTAATATAACATTCACAAATCATTTTCATAAACTTAAAGGAGATTAGTAGTTTTGCTACCTCAAATCTTAGCTTTTCCTTTTTCTTTGACCTTTAGGGGTTCTCTTGGTGACTTTTTCCAAAGGTATTCTTGAAGATCTTAAGACCCTAAAAACCATGGCATAAGATCTATGTAAATATCCAACCAACAAGTTGCTCAAAAACTCACAAAAACGCATGAAACCTTTTGTAGGTTTTTCAAGAGGCCTAAAAG